>JAZGTK010022750.1:0-10172 GCA_036877625.1 Ambastaia sidthimunki | reverse complement strand
TGGGCATGACTGTTCCCCTCAACCCTAATCAGGTGACTGGGTGGAGCTATTTGGCCTATTGAAAAAAAGGTCGTTCAATTATATCATCACAATTTAGGACAAGCTGAAGTTTAAAATAGCAAATAATGAATCACTGAATTACATTTCCATTGTACAATGTGCAAATTTGGGTTGTACGAACCGTCATTAAACTCTCTGCTCAGTTCGTGGTTTGGGCATCGTTTGACCACCTCAGTAACATGCTCAGCTTTCTTATAGACAGGCATGGCCCGAATGACTGCACCTTGGGGTGGGTTGGTAAGAACCTTGATCTGAATTGGACAGGTTTTGGCGATCTGACAGTACAACTTCTTCAGATCTGTGGAGTACTTCAGAAAAAAAGAGAGAAGGGTTTGGTTAGGAATAATAAAACAACAATAAAACAAAAATACTTTATATCATATATTTAAAATATATATATATATATAAGTTTCCATTATTTCCTTATTTCAAAAAGTTTTTGTAAAAGCCCTTTTCCTTTATTCAAACTGATGGAGACACCAGAGATACATAACCTTCTTATTAACACATGGGAAAAACAAAACAGCTGCAGCTTGGCAACGCTTTAGTGGAATGAGCGTCACATAAACATGTTTAAAGGGAAGAGCAGCTGGCTTTAGGCGGCGGGACTTCTGGTTCTGCCCTACAGCTGTCATGGGTTAAGATATACCTGTGATTAAGAACACTTGCAAAGCACACCGAGACACTTTCCAAACCACTTGAATAGCATGATTTATCTCTGAAGACCTCAGGACCCGTTTGACAAATTCTTGAGTAAAAATTAATACTATGATGTGATAACTGTGATAACTAATTAGTACTACTATGATTTCTTCCGCTTGTTGAGAAATAATTCCTTTAATAGTCCTTATTTATAAAATGCAAGCAAAATAAAATTATTTGTAAAACTTCTGTAAATTGTTGTATTGAACTGACAGTTGTTTGCACAAGACCAGACCAGTTTTCAAATTCTTTACAGAGAAATTTATTCTGCGGTTGTTTTATTAACAAACAACAAATCCATAGCAAGAAAACAAACATTGACAGTAGACAGCATTATGACATATGAATCTTCTGAGGAAACGTCAACTATATTTCCCAACATCCTCTTCATCACTAATGACAGATTGATGAACAGGGTCTCAATGACCACAAAAATTACTATTGCATCATACAGTGTGCTTGAGTCATCCTCATTGCCACAGGCTAACACTCAAGTTAAACTCACACTTACTGCATCATCGGGTATATAACATACTGTCTAACCAAACACAATAGGTCAACAAGAAAGATCTACTACACGATCAAAGTCTCACAAAAACTGACTGCCAACAACCTGACAATTACAAATCACAAATACTTGGCCACCATCAATGCTGACAAATGATACGGATGGGTTTTGTATTGTACATAATAATGGTTGATTCCACATGAGAGACTTTTCAAGAAAAACTGATTTTTTTATTTCTCAGCTGAAAGAAAGTGCATGGAAAAGAGCTGTGAAGAAAACTTTCCTGTCAAGTTCCTTTGAAAAGGTGAAGAAAAAAGAGCTGTGAATGTTGCCTGAGGCTGTTCTGAAGAGCAATGCTACATTAAATTACATCTCTATTAACTTTTGATAAGAAGTGTTCCAATGAGAGGAGCCCTTCCCAGCACCTGCTTGTGAGATCTCACAGAATTACACAACCTTAACAAGAACTAACACACAAGCAAACAGAAATCCTGGCCATTTCCTGAATGAAAACAGGATGAGAATTTTTCCAAAAAAGGGAAAAGAATGAAACAATAAAAAAGAAAATCCACAAGGGAATTGTTTCCTATACAACCTATTATCTATTACTTTAATGATATAATGAAGCCACAGTATGTGACACAGGACACTAAAACTTTTTTTGTTGTTGTTTAGAGTGAAGAAATTAAGGTTCTATATAAAGATATAGAACCTTATAGAACCTCTATATAAAGAACAAGAAAAGTTGATCTGAAAATTAAGTTGGTACAGTCTGTGCTTTGGACTGCAGACCTGTCATATCATTTGTGTTTAGCTAAAGAAGTCTTTATGAGAAAATCAACAGCAAATAAATTCATCTCATTTACCCTCTCAGAACTGACTTGGCTCGCTTTAGCTGTTCCTAAATTAGTGCCAGGGTGCTTTCACCAATGGATGATGGAAGCGTTCTGTGCGTGAACTGAGCGCACTGTTTTGAAAGTTGTTCTATAAAAAGAAAGATGAATAACTGTAATTGCCCTCTGCTCCCAATGTGATACGCTCCTGACGTTCCTGTCATTCAGTTAAATGAGGTGTGTGAAATGAGAGAGCGAGAGAGTGCGAGAGACGGAGAGAGAGAGAAGAAATAGGAATAAGATGAGAAGGAAAAGAAGATTAGGAAGGAAAAAAGAAGGAACAGAAGAAAAAAGGGGAGAAAGAAAGGATTGACAAAGATTAAGTACACATAGGTGCAACACATACAAAAAGCTTGGAAGTGTCATGTGAATACAATGATGGATTTCCTCTACAATGATGGAAGACCCAAACGAGAATTGTAGCCACGAATGCCGATAATTGTCACAGAGGTAAAACAAGTAAGACTGAGATAAAAATGACAGATGCTTGATGTGTTACTTTGTTCTTACATATTTTGTAACATTGTAAACGCAAATCTACAAACTTCAGCACACAAACAAGCAGTCAATTCACTGATTCTAGCCCTAAAGCAACACATTTTAAGAATGCAAATATGTGCGGAGGCTGTCGTGTTTGCTCAGGCACAACCATGAGCTGCTTACAGAAAAAACACACACAACACACACATGTGGTGTTGGGTGGGGCCACACACTGATCTGATGAATTAGAGGCATTGGCTTTTTAACAGGGAGGGACTCAGTTGTGTTAACATGTTATTATGTTTCAGTCATGGGCTACAATGTGAATTACACAGCTTGGGAATGTTACACAGACAAGAAGGTTAGAGTAACTCATTGGAAAGAAAGGAAGGATTTGTGAGAGTGACAGTGCAAAATGGGCAGAGCTCTGTACTACAGTTTGGTAAACGGTTGGCTTGATAGATGTCAAGGAAGATAAGGTTGCAGGCCTTTCAAGGTGATACGATCTTTTTCTTCTTGTAGACCACTCCTGCAGTGTCAGCCTGAACTAAACATGCTGAACTGCTTTTGTAATGCAACCAATGATATTTAAGGTGTCATAAGGTTGTTTCCATTAGTCTTTCTTGACCTGTGGCCTTATATCAGCATGTACAACTATTGATTGCTGAGGAATGTGCTTCATTTTGCAAATAAAGAATAAATGGAGAATGTCATCCTATCATCCTTGTTTATATCTTGTTTTATATCTTTTATAAAGATGATGGGCACCAAATGTATAATCCTCCAAAGACATTTTAATACAAATGAAATGCAGAGATTTACACACACACACAGTAAAACAGCAATCACACACGCCACAAACACACACACATATACAGTGCTGTGCGTGTTGTGACAGGTTTGTAGCTGTAGTGTGTGTGTTTGAGCAGAACAGGGCTGCGGGCTAAGGCTGTATTCATGTCTCAGCATGGTTGGGCGGGTTGGCCCAACGCTCTGGCGCCTCTGGTCTTGTCCCACCTCATACCTGACATGTGCCATCATGCCTGTTGCTTCTCCCAAAACCTGTTTCTTTGGGAAAGAAATGAAATTTGTTTTTCCCTCTTTGGTACAGTAGGGGAACAAAATAAAACACCTGCTTTTTTTTTATAAATTTGAAAAGAATTCTAGAACATTCTAGAAGTTAAACATTTAAAACATTTTTACATAGTTAAACATTTTTTTTAGTTTTGCACACTAAGCTAAAATCCTAAATATACACATAAAAGTGGTGATAAGTTTAAAAGCAAATTTTATAGGAAGTTGCTCATTAACTGAACATAATATATGCTTTGGTATGAAAAATACTGAGCCATGAGTGGATCTTAGCATCATACTAATAGGTCACAGTCTAAACTCACCTCCTCTGGTGCACACGTTTGTTTGGCAGGAAGATAATTATTGCTTTAACATCAAACAAAGCCCTTAGGTGTGAATTCACCATGCATCCCATTGAAATTTTAGGTGTATTGGTTTAAATATGAAAATTAGATCTTTTTTACAGCTATGCACAAACTGATAAGGTACATACTGATCTTTAATATATACATCTGTAATTCTGTTAACACAGAACTTGGAGAGAGATATTTTTTTCAAACAGCCCTCATCAGATTCATACTTTCTCTTCTGATGTAAACAAATGCCCCCATACTTCCTGGCAATAGTTAATGCCCTGTGATTAAATTATATGCTTTGGAAACGTGATCTTTCCCAGAGAACGTGTGACAAGCTTTGGTGTAATTATACTGGATTTCCCCTCGTTTTTCTGAATGGTTGCCATGAGTGCTGCCAAATTCTTTTTGCACAGCTACCTTTATTTTATCTTCTGGTGAAAATGAAGGTGTTTGCATTGCTGTTCTTAATCAATTACACTCTGAAGGTGTCACACAAAAGGTGGGCTTTAAGGAAAGATGTAATGAACAGATACTAGACCACCTATTGGAGGAAGTTCTATTGTATCTCAACTGCACATGAAGATGGAGATTGCAATTGTGTAAGTGATATAAAAGGATCTCCTCTTATCCAGTTATCCATCTCATGCTCACTCTTTAGAATCCTACAATTTCAGGTAAACTTCCATTATTCAAAGACACAAAAAGAATAAAACTGCAATATATAAACAAAATCTGTCAGAAATTAGCTTTTCCAGAAATGTCTTTTTAAGAAATCTGGAAAATCTTTTCAACCCCAGATTGTTGTTTAAATCACCTCTCCCTCCTTTTTTGCTTTCTTAGGTTTAGAGTTTTACGTGGCAGCGTCTGACAAGTCTCAACAAGCTCCTTGACACAAACAAGTCTCAGCTCCATCTCACGAGGCGTGGGACGGGCCTGCAGATGTTACAGGGACAAGTTGTATCTTGCCACCTTTCGCTGGAACACTCATCTCTTTGAGAGCTTCTGCCCTCCCCCAACCTCCCCATTCTCTGTCCTTGTTCTATCTCCCTGTCCCGCGGCATTATGGGAGACGCAGTCAACAAGCTTTATTCATTGAGTGTGGAGCAGACCCTTCGGCACTGCAGGGTTCAGGTGGAAAGCATGGAGTATTTACATGAGAATTACTGATCCATTCGTCTAATCCTTAGCAATCTTTCTGAGACAACTTCAACTCCTGGAGACTACTTCAGTGGTCACATTCCTTTGGTCACAACACATTATACAAGTGAGCCAATAGTAAAACAAAACTCTAGACACATCATACCATTTGATGCGTTGTTGATAGGTTGACAGTAAAAGGCAACTCGGAGGCTGTGCTCCAACGTAACATCAAAAAAACCAATGACTCAAAATATGAACTGAAAATGATAGAGGGGATGGGTTTCTTGTGAAAAAAGGTAAAAAAATGAAGGTTAATTTATGGCTCGTCTTATCATTGACATCAACAGAAAAAAAAATCAGGATTGCAACAGCATTCCCGTAAATGAGGAGTGGTAGGATGCAATGCCAGGAAATGTGTGTGTGGGTGGGTGTGTCATTGACGCTATATGCAGGATGAGATTTAGCTGTGTATGGTGTAAACTTGTAGTATACAGGTGTTGCAAAAGGAGCAAATAGAATACATGTCTGAGGGCAGACGCCAAGTTCAAATGGAGTGTGGCTTACAGAAGATGTAATGTTTTTTATGTTTTGCTAAATGAAAACAGAATGCACTGTCCTTGTGTTGCACATGGAAATCCTGCAGTCCAATTGTATTATGAGCTCTTCACACAGTGTTCTGTGCACTGTGAGAAACGGAAATATAAGGACGTCTTAAATGAGACTACCAGGGTGTGGTGTCTTTCTCACACCCAGAACTCTTCTGTAAGTACAGTCAGGTGTCTGACAACTGTTGTTGTGTTGGTGAACTGAAAGAGGAAAGATGACAAAGGGTGTTGTGGGAATAGGGTAAATGTCACAATCCCACACTGCACTGTAGCCAATGAGCACTGAGGGACTGTCTCACAAACCAATCTAAAGCTACATTTAACTTGTTTACTTGTTAAGATGTGAGACATCAGTACTGCAACCGACTGTGATTTTTATTTATTGTGAATTTCAAGACCACAAACTGCCAAATACAGGACTAATGAGAGACGTATAATGACTGGAATCAATCTGCATTAAACGATAGACACATTTATTACTGAAGGTTTTGTGGTTTTAGTACATTTAATACTAAACCTGTGCTTTTTCGTATTGTTATTATATTACCTTGAGGCAATACAATTAAACTCTGTGGTACAAAACTAGTAATTGACGAAAACAGAATTTGATAACACTAGCTAGCAACCACTAGGGAGCACTGTTCCAGGGAAATCCCATTTTGTAACAACTTGGCTGACAAACACCAGGCTAAGTCAATTCGCTCAATGCACTGATGGAGCGATACAGCTAGGACTGTACCTGTGCCACTATAACTAGACCAGCGGGTTTAGTCAGTTGACTGACAGTAGGTGACACCTATCTGGGCAAAACAAAGTGACAGTCGCACAGCTACCATAATGCTCACTGATGCGTATTGTTTCCACTTTGTGGATATTGCGTAGCTTTATATAAAGAAATAAATAAATACTCGCAATGCGCCAACGAACAACTCACCGGCAGGGGTCAGTAATTGCCCTCCTTGCGTAAAATTTACATTCATTCAAAGTATTTCGCTTTTTAAAACTAAAAGTAGAACTAAAAATACATTATTTTAAATAATAGCATGTATATTGAAAATGTAAAAAGACTGTAATACTCGGCAGTAAACCACCCCGTATAAAACCTAGGGGGCCTTTTTTACTCCAGGTGGAGTTTGGTAACTGACAGCTATTATCTAGTTCACAGTAGTGCCTAAAGCTGACAGATAAAAAAATGTATTCCTCAATCGGAAGTACAAAGAACCCTTGACATCAGTAAATAAACTAATGAAGTAATCACAGTCTTGGTCCTTGTTCAACAAAACTGAACAACAATACATTGTTCCATATACAGAGAGGTTCAAATTATAATATAAATGTTAAGAGGAATTTGTGACAAAAAATTATGCAGACATGTTTGGTTGTTGCCCTACAGCTAAGCACTTAACCCCAATAGAGTTCAACGGGCTAACATAGAACAGAAAGCTGTCCTTTCTTACTGATTTTGCCCTAATCCATGACACTATAAATTAGTTTTTTTATTCATATAATTGGGTTTTAAAGAGTTTTATTTGTAAGTGTCTATACTTTTTAGTTGTTTTCCATAACTTGCTGTACGCAAAAACAAAACACCAGTATACTGCAACACTGTGCTGTGATACTTGTGATTAATGTATTTATGTAATATATAAGCCATATATACATGTGAACACACACAACTGCTATGTCTTACCGTCCAGGTGGCTGACTTGGCTGTGCTGGATTGCTGGAAAGACACATCAAAGGTGTGTGGGCCAGCATAGTCTGTGTTGGATGGGATGGCCGGAGATGGAGACAGGGCCTCAAAGGTGGAACTGGGCTGGGCATAGGGTGATGGAGCCGTTACATTGTTTTGAGCGTGTTCGTTGTTGTAGGGGCTGGTGGAGGTGGATCCACCATTTTGATCCATGCTGTTGAGAAGCCCCAGGCTTGTGTACTGTGGCTAGGGAAAAAACAGAACAAAACAGGCAATATTTTAGTATAGTATCCTTTCAACTAGTGTTTCACTAGTGGGACAAAATGATACGGTATTAGCACTGTCATCTGCACAAAGAGGTGATATTAATCAAAACATTAATGAGCTGTTGGCACAATACAGCTCCTTTTGATGTTAATACACCAGGCTATGATGTAATGGTGGGCTTAGAGAAACAGCTAGCGCTTGGAAGACTTAAGAAAGTCTTTGTATGTGCAAGTCAGTAAGAATTATGACCCAAATAGTTATGCTCATTGTCAAAGTGTTTAACAAACAGCCCTTTCAGTGCACTTGTATAAAGAAAAGTAGAACAGTGAATGTTCTTATACAAAACCTCATGGATGTCAACCATTACAAGTAAGGTTTAAATTAAGTTCCTAGACTTACACTGTCAGTCAAACATCTTCCAATTCTCTTTAAACAATGACATTATCGGAACTGACCAATGATTCCCTATGTCATAACCTAACCAAACCATATTGGAATATAAACAAAAAAAACATATAACATATTGGAAAACATATAACAAGGACTGCACTCCTATTGTCTCCTTTTTGGAACTCACAAAGTTCTTTAAATTCAATTTGACAATTAAGTTTCTCCTACGATATGCATTCTTGGAGGGTCCTCCAGGCATTAAAGTGCAATGTTTTTTTATACGTTTCTAAAAGTTTGAATTCAAAACAACTATCAAATTCCAATGAATTCCTTGTTCCAATGAAGACGCATAGAGAAATTGAAATGACAGACATCTGAGAAAAGGAAGAATGTTCTGGATTTAAGCCAGCCTTTTCCTGCCCCACTCCTTCAGCCACCCTTCCATTCCTTTCCATTTATATGCGCAACATTCCTGGATGAGGTGCTGTGGTTGCGTGGCTCTTTAGACCATCATTAATCTCAACTCTTGTTTATTTCAGGCATGGATGAGACAGCTGTCCAGCTTGCACGCTTATCCTCGTTCTAACTTTTTTCTGTCTCTTGTTACTATCTCTCTTTTTCTCACAGGCACACAGAAATCTCCTGGTGCTACAGGTGGCCTGACTGAATTACCCCATGGGGCAATTAATTAAAATACATATTGGAATAAATCATTCTTTAAAGAAATTTAAAAAACACTTATTTTGTACACTCAAATACACACCCAAGCACAGGTCACTGTGCTGTCCCAATACGCTGTAGGGCGTAGAAACAGAGAGGGTGCTTTTTGTGATGATGTATAGACAGGGGTCATTGTGCGTGTGTGCCACGAGTCTGCTCAGCCTCCTGGAAACATTGAGTCTCAGGCTTTTAAGCACATGTCTGAGGGAACAATAGTCCAGGGAGGTAGGTGCATGAAAGGAAGCGTATTGTAAGTGCAGACACACATACACACACAAAGAGATCCCAAACACTAGAGCTGTACCCTGCAGCCTCAACAGAGCTTCTCAAACACACTTCTTTACAATGGAACAATTAGGACATAATGGAATCTTTTAAAGACAGTAAGGCCAAGCAAGTTAACCTGTGCATGTGATCCCACCTTGGGGGTTCAGGGGAGTGTCCCGTCTACCAAGAGTTATTAGCGTTACATTAGCATTGATATAAAAATAAATAACTTTCAAAGGTTAAGCTATCGGTGTGTGTTTGTGTGTGTGGGGGGGGTGTATGTTGGACCTGTACTTCACAGAGATTCTTATTTCAGTTTAACAGAAAAAAATGACTTGCATACCTTGATCTCATAGGCTGTAGCAGTGAAATGCACAGATGTTTACGGAAATGTCACCTATTGCAGTCTATGTCTGGGAAACTACCCAGGAAACTTCTAAGAATCACAAGTACTTAAATGTTTAAGCATGCAGCGATAATAAAGGAGGGGGATGACTACGCTTTTGCTAAATATGAGAAAATACTACATAACAATTTACAACTTGTAGTGCCTTAATATAATTTCACATCATAAACAATTGTGTCATGTTAGACAGAGCTTGCAAAGATATGTTTTTGTAGGACTGCTAGACATAATTAAAAAAACAAAAGCTTTAATCCAATCATCATTAAGCAAACCAAAACATAACTCATCATAGTGTAGAATTTAGTTCCGATTGTAAGAATTTTAAAGACATATTTCAAATAGTTTTTTCTAATATTGTTTTCCTCCATAATGCAACAATCATAATGCAAATACTGCTTTGTGTACAGCTTCCTTGTAAATCTGTTGCTTAGTCAAACTGTAATGCTCATGACAGATCTGACAGCCTTCACTAATGCCAGTGAAAGCTTAATCAATTTGCATAACCTTCACTGTATAAATACACTGGAATAAGAAGATTAAAGCAGTGAATGGGGAAAGTTGGCTGAAACAGAAGGTTGTTTGTTTAATCTTCAATATGTACAAGATGGTGC
>JAZGTK010022749.1:0-10173 GCA_036877625.1 Ambastaia sidthimunki | reverse complement strand
GACTATAAAAATGTAATAAAGAAATAGTTCTTTTAAAAACCTTTGACAGAATTGTTCTTTCTTGTGAGGACCATTTATTTTTGAGAACACTCAAGAACTCTGCCATACAACAACTGGTTCTCAGTTGATAATTGTTGAAAGTGTGCATCAAACATGTGCTTGTGTGTGTTACCTGACTCATTGGTGGTGAACAGGACAGGTGAGCTGTACTGCTCTCCGTTTCCTGCTCTGGTGTAAGTGCTCACACTGATCTCATATGAATTATGAGGTCTGAAGCCGCTCAGTTCTGCCTGTGTGGACGCATCTGACGAGTTCTGGAGGAAACACGGCCGTGTGAATTTAGCATCAACAGTGTAAACGCATGGCCATGTTCACACACACATACACACACACACAGCACACCCGATATGTGAAGGTCTGTGTGTTCAGTTCCAGTATTCTGAATCCGTAATGCTGGACGATTCCGTTGGGCTCCACACTGGGTTCCCACTGAAGCCACACTGAGTCTGAAGTGTGGTTGAATATAATCAGGTTGCGTGGTGGCGACATTGGGCCTAAACACAAAACAGACACATAATACAAACACATTAAATCTAATATCGCTTTGCTAACTGGGCTACATTTGTTTTAAATGAGAAACTTTAGACTTCAAATAAACATTTGCAGTGCTAAAATATCAAATGAAAAACATCAACCAACAGACTTCAATTGTATCACATAGATCAGTTCCTCTACAACAGTTCAAGGTGACTGAAGTGTCTCGTACCTGCTTCATCAGTATGCAGGGCAATAATCACAGCGGGTCCAACACCCTGCCGGGTCACCGCAGCGATGGACAGATTGTACGGTGTGAAGGGAGTGAGTTCTCTCAGAGTCACATGAGTTTCAGGGGTGGAGCTTCTGTTGAGTGCCCCAGATCCCTGCAAAACTATGACATAATCTATGATCTCACCATTGGCCTCCACTGGAGGAGACCACTGCACATGAATGGAGGTGCTGGAGAGATTCCTAGCAGCTCCTGGTATCGGAGGAGAACCTGGAACTGTTGCAAAGACACTTTCAGAGGAAGGGCACTGGTGAATTAAAACTGTGTGTGCAAGAAAAATTCTCAGGTGCATCAACGATTCTGAAATTATTCCTTAAAATTCAGCATTGATTCTGTGTTCAGGTCAAATTACTGTTAGAGAAAGAGTCACAATGCATAGAGACTTTTTCCTCCCACCCCTTATAAGAACACGAGAACAGGAAGTGATGCATGCGTACCATCCTCACTGGTCCGCAGGTGCAGCATCGCAGTGTGGTTTAGCGCCGCCCCTGCACCGGTTGCCGGGGTAACTCTGATGATGTAGGGAAAATACTTCCTGAGTTTGGTGAACAGGTAGATGTTTTCTGTCGTGGATGTGGAGATGGTGGAGTTGAGGGTCCGGTTGATGAAGGGATGGGTCACACCCGCCTCCTCCAGGCTCAGCAGGTAGAAAACTCTTCCGTTGGGCTCCAGAGGAGGGTCCCAGCTGATCACCACAGCTGTTGAGCTGTACACTTTAGCTGTGAGGTTGTGGACCGGGCCGCTGGGAACTACAGCAATGCGAGAATGAAGGTCAAAGAGAAACAATTAATATATTTGAAGAATGAGCAACAGTTACACTTTAGAACAGGGAAGAAACTATTCATGTGTGAATAGTAAATGTTACTTGGTGTTTAAAACCTTTTATTCCCCAATCTAAAGTGTAACAAGATGAATCTCTGTGACATAACGTGTCTGTGCTGTGACACAATATTCAGGTGAAAATCTCTGAAGAAATGCCAAAAGCATAAAAAATGAAATTATATTTTGCAGCTATTTTTGGACAACTAATGACCATTTTCAGCAGCTCTTCGCATCAGTTTTAATGATGAAAATGGGAAAAATGGCTTGGAAGGATGATAACTGTATTACAGTAATGAGAATGAGGTATTTTTTCACATCAAGGTAATAAAACATTTATGTTTCAATAGTTAAAATAATAATTGTATTACTTAATAGTGTCACAATGCAACAAATCTTAACAGTATACAACCAGGCTTAATTTTCTTTGTACTTCTGTTGGTTGTAGATGGTGTGAAAATGACATTTCCTCATGAGATTTTCCTATTATTAAATCCACACAGCATCATTTATAAATGCCTTACAAATAACACAATGGCACACTGCAACATTGAACCCACTCAATACTGTACTGCACAAACATTTTGTGTTAAATCCAGATCACTAATATAAAACAACAGCATAGCAACAAATACATATGCACACAAAACGACACATATATCAATCAGGTGTCAAAAATGACACACATCTGAAGGTCTGTGGAAATGATTAAATGTAAACAAACTCCAACACCTCAATCTGTAAAATCCAGAAAGAAGAAAGAGGAAGAAAAGTCGTGTTGTGTTAGCAGGAAATCCGTCTGGATAATGTTGTGTCTGAGACACACTGCTCAAGATGGGCGGCTCTCCAACAACTGCAAAACCAATCAGATGCAATCACTCACACAGAACAAAACTGTATATTAATATTATTATTATTATTGCTTCTAAATAAACACTTTCAAAATCTCAGACACCAGGGGAGAAAAACCTTCATTTATCTCAGAAGGTCACCTCTGCATCATTTTTACCAAAATCACACTAAAACTTTAAGAGATTAAGACTTTCCTTGACATACAGATACTGAAAGTCAAGCTGAAGTGTTCTGTTTTTTGGCAACACTGGCTCAACCAATGGCATGAGTTGGGGGGCGGGATTACCTGACCTATCTGATGTAATTCTTACATAATGTACCAAGAAGCTAAAAAAAAAATAAAATCGTGAAAGAACGCAAAGCCCTGTTTTCTTTTTCTCAACAAATCCTGTGAGAGGAAACGCGAGCTGAGATTGCCGGAGACTGTCGGATCAAAGCTTGAGATCAGACACACTCAGTCTGAACAGTCCCAGCTTGCAGCGTGGAGGAAGTTTTCTCCTTTCACAGGAAGTGCTGCATGTGTCTCAGAGTTTCAGTGTGATTTTTGGAGAGTGAAATGAGTTGGAAAAGTGATGCAGAGCTGTGGTTGTCCCCTGAGTGTGAGTCCACTGACCCTCCTCTAATGTGGTGAAGTTGAGAGGGGGGCTGTACACGTCTCCGTGCCCAGCAGAAGTGCTGGAACTCAGCCACACACTGTACGTCTGTCCTGCTGTAAGATTAGACAGCACAAACTGCTGCTCTGAACCCGGGACTCTCTGAAAACAGACACAGACAGACAGAACCTGATCATTCAGTGCGTTTTAAAGTAGGAGAGATTAAAGTGTTTGTTGGTGAGTTTTGCTTCTTTATACATCATTTAAATTAACATTTACCCTTCGTATAATCTAATATCTTGCATTACTTACATTATTAAAGGTGTTTAAGCTTAAACGTTTAATCTAGTATTAAGATAACATGTAAAGATGCAGCTGTAAAAGTTTTAAAAATTATATTTTTATAACAAATAATCACCAACAGCAAATGTAATGATGGTGACAGCCTTAAAGTCACCACAAATACAACAACTTCACAAAGATACTGAAAACACTGTTAAATAACAAATGTTTAAGTTGTGGTTAGTTTTTGGGCTGTAGTGAAATGCACACGTGTGTGTGTGTGTGTGTACCAGTGTGAACAGTGTGTTGTTGTCTGTGTAATAGATGTTGTAAAACTGGATGATGCCGTTGGGTTCGGTGGGCGGAGCCCAGCTGAGACGCACTGTTGTGGTCGTGAGGAGCATGTATGACACCTTCTGAGGAGGGTCTGAGGGAGCTGCATCACAAAATAAACATTAAAGACATTCACCATCACTGAGAGAAGAACTTATCTCATGAAACTGTGCTGTAAACCTGCTGCTGGAAGCTCACAGGTGACTGATTTAAAACAACATTCATAGTCACGCACATCTATGAGGTGAATAAAGCTCTTCAGGTGAAGTTTAGTAAACCAGTAAACGTATGCTCACAGTTGACTTTAAACCAGCATGCTAAAGCTAAAGCACACTCAGCTGTTCATTTTTATTCATTCATTAACAGGTAACTAACCCACGAGGGTTTGGATAAAACCTGCATATACCCTCACCTGATTCTGTGGTACTGAACGTGATGTAAATCAGCATCCCTCCGTCTCCCAGTCGAGTCCAGCAGGTGACTGAGGCATTATACCGACCCAGCCCGTCAACACTGACCACCACTGCGGTTTCTGTCACGTTAGCCACAAACTCAGAGCTTAGATTCCTAACAAACACAGTTACAGCCACCTTTCAGTTATCTGAACACAGTATTTGATAAAAAAAAGCTTGAAATTAAGTTTACTCACCAAACTCTCACTATATAGTATAAAATTTCAGAGTTGGCCTCCTCAGGAGCTTTCCAGGACAACTCTACCTCAGTATCTGACAGTTTCCTGGCGACTAGTGATTTTGGAGGTGAACTGGGTGCTGTCATTTAGGAAAAACATTCACTAAAGGTTACCCGACACAACACACGTGATCAACATGCCACAGTGGAACAGAATTCATTATACTGAAACATGTATGTAGTTTTAATGTGAGTGATTGTTCCTCTGCACAGAACTGCATGCAAACCTGTTAATCCTGATGCCTGGTAACTAATCAAAGACAAGAGCAACTCAAAGAAGGATTAAACATGAGAAAATGCATAAAACACCACACAACTTCCAGAATGATGTCCAAAATGTCCTATGGGAGAAATTATAATAGTTATAAATAAACACTCATGTTTCCTGCAAACAGAATCTGTAAAAAAAGAGAAAAATTAGTCTTTGACTGTTATATTCTGCAGGCCTTGTCATATTCCTCACACGTTCAGCCCTGAAGAGAAAGAAACAAGTTAATTATACACACATCTCTCCTCCCCTGCACACACACACACACACTCACCGTCTTCCAGTGTGGTGATGTTCAGAATCTCACTCGTGTGGTTGCCCATGCCGACGCGCGTCGCGGTCTGAACGCTCACTCGGTAGCGCGCATACTTCCTCAGGTGGGAGAGGACGGTGAAGGGCGTGTGTGTGGTTTGGTTCAGAGAGTGTGTGGAGTTCCAGTAGTCCACGTTGTAGAACAGAATGATGCCGTTTGGAAGAAGTGGTGGAGACCACGACACGTTCACCTCACTCGGCCCCAAACTCTCATAGGTCAGATCATACGGTGGACTGCCAGGAACTGCATCAGGACAACATCAGGACAGAGAACCAAAAAACATTTAATGTGAAAAAAACTTACACAGATATTACAGTGACTCACCGTCCTCCCCTGACAGCATCTGAAGTGGATCAGTGATCTGGTCTCCATGGCCGTGTTGCGTGTACGCACGAACCGTCACATTGTAGTGTGTGTAGGGCTTCAGATATCTCAGTGTGACGCTGGGCAACGTGCTGTTGACAGCGTTACTGTATGTCCCGTTACTGTACGAGACCTCGTACTGTCGGATGATGCCGTTGGGTTTCTCTGGTGGTGACCAGCTGAGGCTGACGGTGAAAGATGTGGTTCTGACTACGGCCAGATCCTGCGGGGGAGAATCCGGCTCTGTAACACACAGAGAGACATACTGGGACATTCTACAAGTCTGTAAAAGTGTATCAGCTTGGGTTTGAATAAAGAGGTTGGGTTTCCATACCGTCCTCTAGTGTCAGAACAAAGATGTAGTCTTCCTCGCTCACAGGACTTTCCCCTACAGCTGTAGACGCCGCCACACGCAACTGATAACTGCTGTACTTCTCCAGACCTGCACGCATCACAGTAAAGTTACTTTAGGTCTGAGAAAAGCTTTAAATTTGCTTGTTTGCACATCCTACTTAATATTTCATTAGCAAATAGAAGAAAATTTATACGTTTTCAAGTATATTTTGGGACACAGCTGCAACAACCAGACACAAGAGCCAGTGATATACCTGTGATCACTGTGCTGGTGGCGTTGGTCACTTCTCGCAGTTCCTGATTGGTCAGGAGATTCTCTGCGTACACGGTGTAGTAAGTTATCTTGCCGTTAGGGTTGAGAGGCGGCTGCCAGCTAACACGGATGGAGGTGGAGCTAATGTTCTGATAGGACACATCTTGAACAGAACTGGGCACTGTGGAAAACAGTGAGGTACTTTAAACAGTACAATGTACAGCTAATGTTACTTAGTTACCAAGTACCACATCTGATGGTATTTTACCCTGTTCAGTTGTTTTTACTGTAACTTGGGTGGCAGGTCCTTCTCCTATAATGTTGTTTGCCGTCACGCTAAATTTGTACTCTGTGAAAGGACTCAGTCTTCTAACCACATATAACATCTGATCAGATGAGAGGTCTACGGTTTCCTCAGTGGCTGGTAGAACTGTCAATCAAACACAGCATACAGAAATAACCAATCAGAGGACAGAAAACACCACAATAATGTTTAACAGTTACTGATACCTTTCTCTTGCAGCCTGGTATCTAAAATTAATTTCCTTTCTTTTCCATAAACCTTCAGTTCTAAACTTGAAAATTTAAAAGTGAGAAGAGAGAAGGGCCTCATAAGTGATGTCATAGTGGGTGGAGTCAGAGGGAGGAGTTATTTACCCTCTATTCCAATGGTAGTGGCCATCCGTGTCGGGGAGTTTGTCTGCTGCTGGGTGTAGCCTGTGGCCGCCGCCCTAGTAGAGCGGCGAGGCTGGGAGGGGCTTAAGTTAACCAATGGCGGCTGGCCAGTGCTGAACGTGAAAGGTGGGAGTTCAGTGGAAGGGTCCAGGGTTACAGTCTCTGTCTCGACCTCAACAGATGGATCGACTCTGTCTGGGGTCACTGTGAGCCAGGGCGGAGGGGTGTCAGAAGGGCTTGTTGTCAGAGGAAGGTCAGAGGTCACTTCAGTGTTTGTTGGGTCAGTGTTGGTTAAACCGAAGTCCAGAGTGGAAGAGATTCTGTGTGAAGTTAAAGTGAACACAGTTGCCGTGGTGATGTCAAGTGACCTTGCGTTACGACGAATCGTTTGTGAGACGCTCTGAAGAAAGAAGAACGACATAAAATCAGTAAAACACCAAACACATCACGCTGATGAATCTCACATCACAACAATATAAAAGAAGACATTACATGATATTTTCTATATTTTTATATAAAAAACCTAAAATAAAACCTGACTTTTTTATTTTATTCATTTCTATATCACAATTATACACAAATTAAAAATTCTTATTAGTGTAATACATCCTGATGTCACGTTTTCAGTGTGCGCATGTTTGTATAATTGTGTGTGTGTTTGTGTGTTTATGTTTGTGTGTGTTGTACCCGTCCTCTCAGAGTGATGTCCTGCACAAGTGTACTGTAATGGTGCACAAGGATGCGATAATGTGTGATGAGTCCGTTGGGTTGACTCGGGGTTCTCCATGACAGACGCACAGACGTCGAGTCCACGGCCTCCACTGTCAGATGAGACACAGCACTTGGGGCTACAAACAAAACAATCAAGATATTTATGAGATATTTGTTGGTTCTATGGATTCACTGAACCACAATAACTGGTTAATCTCCAGACACTTGAACAGCAGTGAAGGTTTCTAAGAGCAACTGTGTTGCTAAAATTTCCCTAAAACCTTTTAATAAAACATCCAGTAAATCTTTAACATTTAATTTCCATAATCAGAAAGATGCTGGTCTGCAAGAGTAAGTAGATCAGCACAAACTTATCAACACCGGTGCTTCTTGAAGATGAGCGTATTTCCTGTTAAGAGGATGTTCCAAATATAGAGTCAACAGTGGAACTGTTTTGGACAAATATGTCACTGAAAAGCAAACACAATTTACCAGTAATCACATCACAGTCAAACATAATGGAGTTCATCCCATCTGAGGGAACCATAAATTCTTCACTAGAGCAGAAAACAGGAATGTTTGGAAACTCAGCCGTGAACTGAATATAAAGTGTATCAGTAAAATTAAACATTAAAAACTGAAGTAGACGAGTTAAAGTCCTGACCTGAAGCCAACATGATGTTTTATAGCAGAACCCCAAACACCTTTCTGATTTAAAACATGTAAAAAAAGTGAGCTAATTGTTTTTTAAACAAATTACTATTAAAAGAAGCTTTGAAATAACAAGTAACTTATTCCACTGTAAAATACTTCTTACTCAGATGTTGCACACTTATCTCACGCTCTTTGTGCTGGTGTGTTTGAGTGAGTTTGAGTGTGTTTGAGTGAGTTTGTGTTTGAGTGTGTTTGAGTGAGTTTGTGTTTGAGTGAGTTTGTGTTTGAGTGAGTTTGTGTTTGAGTGAGTTTGTGTTTGAGTGAGTTTGTGTTTGAGTGTGTTTGAGTGTGTTTGTGTTTGAGTGTGTTTGAGTGAGTTTGAGTGTGTTTGAGTGTGTTTGAGTGTGTTTGAGTGTGTTGTACCTTCTGGCAGTGTTGTGATGTTTATCAGTGCAGCAGGTCCTGTAGCTCCCGCTGATCTGGCCATGACGTGGATGTTATATTGTGTGTAAGGAGTCAGTCCATTATAAATAAATGTCATGTCAAAAGTGCTGTTCTCACTTACAACCCCTGAAATACAATCAACAACACAATCCCACATGAAGATGGAAACTCAATTCACACACTAGTCTCTGAAAGAAACTTTTCTGGAGGAAAGCACATACTTTTACACTACATGGTAAATCAGTACAGATTATAACATGCTAGCATGTCATAAAAATGTCTAACCACAATTAGAACAAGAAGTAAACTAGCGCCACATATTGTACAAGAAAAGTTTTAAAGAAGGTTTGTCTTGATCTGAGAAGATCCGTCTGCAATTGTTTGCATATTTGTCTTTTTTGTGAATAGGGCTCATGTCACTCTGAATTAAAGAGCCAAATAGCTAATTAGGTAATAACTTACCCAATGTCAATGTAATGTGAAGTGCAAATGATTGAAGCCAAGCTCAATGTGTCTGTAGCACGCGTGCTAAGCTGCTAACCCGCGGGCCACAGCCCCCCCACAGACTGTTTACTCATCAGCTTCAGTCAAGATCTCCACAGCGAGATGTTTGTGTGACACTGCTAATCTCACAGGACAGGAATCAAACTCTAATCCTGACATGGTTTGATGGTTCAGTGAACGCAGAAGAAAGCAGTTACCAGCAGAACTGTGGAGCTGGATGACGTAGCTGAACCTCCCAGTGATGATGGTCGGAGGGTCCCAAGACAGAGACAGAGATCTGGAGGTGATGTTCTTCACCATGATGTTTTGTGGCGGATCTTCAGGGGCTGTAAAACACACACACACACGCACACACAATGTGTGAGTTTCAACTAACACACACGTGATCTGATCATCTCAAGACTGGAGATCGGACACGTGATGTTGAGGAAAACTAGTTACTGACTGCACATTTGGTATAACATGATTCATGCATGATTTATGCATGCACGATTTCATGCAAGATTTAGACATGCCAGTCACAGTTTCTCTTGCGGACACTTTCAATTTTTAATTTGATTCAGGCATGTTTACAGGAGAAAGAGGCCAGAGTGACAGTCTGTACAAATTTGCCTTTGAGAATGTTTTTGTAAAAAATATAGTTTTTATACTCTCATTGGAATAACGTGAGACTTTATTCATCAGTATTTGATAAGATTGTTTAAAGTTATGATGTTATTGGTTATTATAATTCCTCCTGTTTTTACCATCTTTCCCCATTAAGGAAGATAAGAGCTGAACTTTGATTATGGAAAACAGGGAAGTGACAATGAGAACATCCACAGATGAACAGGACCAAAACATTTATTAAGAACTGCTTTCTAGGGCCAATTTTAATTTGATTTGTTTCATGAAATATTTCATTAGTATTAAAGTGTGTTGGTGTGAAATTAATAAACATGTGTTTGCGTACCAGCCTCTGGCATGCGGACCATAGTGCTGGCGATCTGCCCCTCCCCATCACTGGTGAAGGCGGAGACTTCAAACACATAAGGTGTGTAGGGGCGGAGCTCTTCAATTCGCACACTGATTGGGACACTCCAGATGGAGGCGGGCGGAACAGCTGAGAGCGTAACCGTTGGCAACACAGCAGAGGTCAGCTGGGAGAACTCAGCAGGGCTGGGGGTTCCACGAGACAAGATGTCTGCCGCATCCTGGACAGAAATACAACACAAACACTCACCGTACGACTGTAACACA
>JAZGTK010022748.1:0-10174 GCA_036877625.1 Ambastaia sidthimunki | reverse complement strand
ACAGAGAGAGAGAGAGAGAGACAGAGAGAGAGAGAGAGAGACAGAGAGAGAGAGAGAGACAGAGAGAGAGAGAGAGACAGAGAGAGAGAGGCAGTGAGTGGTCAGTCTGGTGAAGTCAGCGTTCACTCATCCATGAGAAGAGTGATTATAGAGCTTCACTGAAGCTTTTGTCTGCTGTCCTGTTTAAAGAAAAACATCAACATGAAGGTTTTATCTGATACATTTTGAGTTTTCACCTGAAAATGAACCTTTTTCTGAGCAAAACAGACATGCGACACCTGACTTCACATCCCTGATAGTGTTTCTGTGAGAACAGTGAAATATAGAGTTTAGTTCGCTGCTGAAAGACATTTCATGTCTTAAGTTTTACGTGAGTCATGTTAGTCACGTCCCAGCGTGATGTCCAGCTGTTTCTGTTCTCATAATGTTTTTGTGATTCATTTTCATTTCATTTTAATTCATCTAAATTCTAGATTGAAGATTCAGTGTTATTCCTAAAACTTTGTTTGTTTGTTTTCTACTTTATGTATCTTTTTGTTTATCAGCTGAAATGAATGAATGAATGTGTAATTCAGTTTCTCTTATATCACTGTTCTCATATTCAGTATGTTGTCAATAAGGGGCATCTGTCATTTTTCCAGACAAAAAGCTCAGAGCAGCTGTCCTCTCTCAGTTTGCTGTGTCATTGGATTTAGAAATGGAGGGGGTTCGGTTCAATGAGGGGCAGAACACGAGCAGGTTTCAGTGGGGGGGGCAGGAGAAGGTTATGTTTAAATGTCAGAGTGGGTTTTGAGAGGAGCCCGTCACAGAGAAGAGTCTGTGACCTTTCTCATGCTCATTTATAAAGATGTGTTAGAACTCATGACAGTGAAACGTAGAACTCATGCTGAAAATCTGACCTGCAGCTCTCAGGAGAAAATCCTCCGTGGTTTTGTTGTTAAAAATGACGAGACTTCAGTTTGAAGGTTCATAGTGATGCTCGTGTTACAGGCTGCGTTGAGTTTCATTGAGTTCTGCACAAGATTATTATAGTTTAATAAAACTGTTTAAACATTTCTGTTAACTGAAATCCAATAAAAATATAAGCATAAATATTAACATGAAAACGAATCATTAAAATAATTAAATTAATTAAAATATTAAAAAGCTACAATTAAGCATTAATTTGTAATTAAATGAAAAACTAACAAAACATTTTAATCACAACATTGGTTTAACTTTACAGTGATGCTTTCTGTGCAGAACTTCCCACAGAAATGCTCATGTGTTGTGGCTGGTTGCCAGGGTGTTGCTATGCAGTAAACCCAGGTCTCTATGACATTCAGGTCCCAACAAGCTACTTGATGTGACGTATCATGTGTCATGAATGTCAATAACATGTTTCTCTGTTGATGAGCAGAAGAGGGTCATTTATAAAAAAACATGAAAGTTTGAAAGCTGAGTCAGTCTCTCTCTCTCTCTCTCTCTGTCTCTCTCTCTCACTGATCTGTTCAGGAAAAAAGTTTAGGAGTCAGTTCTTCTAATTAAAATTCACTACGAGAGTCACTATGGGAACTTTACAGAAGGTTATGGGGGGGTTAAAAAGCACCCCCCCACACATGCCTCCTAACTTTGATTAATTCATATACTAAACAATGAAACCTATAATTATGCATATTTAAAATAGCTGAAAAAATAAAGCTTAACTTTTATGAGTTATGAGAACATTTTAAATCTTTATCTTGTATGTTTAGAGATAAAGGTAAAGATAAAGGCTTCTGTGTTGAATTAAAACAGTGTTTTTCTGCATGTATATCTGTCACTTAGTTCGCTGGTTATTCTGTTAAGCTGTTTATTCTGTTTAGCTCTGCTCTTCTGCTCTTTATGCATTTATAACATTTCTTACAATTGTGTATATTGTTGCGTTTATGTAGTTTGTGATATTTATACATTTTATGTTTAATTTGATTAATTTTGGGACTGGGTTTTGTGTGTTCTTCAGAGAACCACAAGACATTTTATGGGTTCTGCAGCCCTTACAGGGTTCTGCTCTGAACGTGAAACCCACTGAAAAACATTCATTTATCAGTGTGTGTCTCCCTCGCGTATGCAGCCCTCAGTTTTTTCTTTTATCTCAGCCCCCCCTCCCGCTCGCCCTGTCCATCTGCTCTCTCTGTGGTCCTCAGGAGCTTCACAATGGAGCCTCATGCTGTGTTAATGGCTCTAAGGGGCTCATCTCACTCTTTTGTGTGTGTGTGTGTGTTTGTGTGCAGGTTGATGACGCAATGCTAATGTTCGACAAAACCACCAACAGACACAGAGGTACAGCAACACACACACACACACACACACACAGTCCTATTCAAAGCCTTCTTGAGTCATAAAATTATACAGCTGCAGTCAAGTGTGTACATGCTTTACAAGCTGATGAAAAGTCACTGAACTTCTCAGTTGTTTCTCCCAATATTCCTTAAATAGAAACAAGAACCAAGAGGAGTCAGTCTGAGCTCCTTCAATATCATTAACATCTAGAAGATTCTCTCCTCTTTTCTCCTCTTCTCCTCTCCTTTAACAAGAGGTATTAGTAAACATTATGCAGAGTAAGAGAAGTCTGGTGTTGGTGAGCTAGTTAGTAGTGCAGAGGTTAAACAATCTTCCACCTGGGCAAGAAAAGTCTGGTTGAAAGCAGGTGGGTGGAGCTTGTGGTTTTGTTTAAGAGTGACAGATAAGTGGGTGGAACGTTAAAGAAAGGGTTCGAGTGGGAAATATCTCCAGAATACATGAACAGATGTAAACAAAACAGAGAGAAAGATAATAGAGGAGGAATGAGGCCTTAATTCTACTGGACACTAGAGAGCTAAACAAACAAGTTTAGTTTTTAGCTAGTTAAGACAAAAAGTATAGAAAAGGAAAAAAGAACAAGCAGGTAAATAACACATGGAATATATTAGCTCAATATTATATCAGTTTCATATTAAACATGCACTGGACTAAAGTGTTTTGTGAAATGTTTGGATTTTAGATCGTGTGTTTTGATCTTTCTGCTCTTATACACATTCTGTATGTTAGTTCATCTGTTTTTGCACATATGTTGATGTGAAAAATGACACTTGATGTTGATTCTTGCCATAATGTTGATGAAAATGAGGTCATAGTTTGACCAGTTCTGTAAATGTATCTGATGGGTTGATATTGTGTGTGTGTGCTGTGCAGGTTTTGGCTTTGTGACTTTTGAGAATGAAGATGTTGTTGAGAAAGTGTGTGATATTCACTTCCATGAAATCAACAATAAGATGGTGAGTGTTGATACATTATTGATTTTTCATGATGTATTTGAGTGTGAGGTGATTTATTACCGATTCTTCACTTTTGAAGGTTGAATGTAAGAAGGCTCAGCCGAAGGAAGTGATGTCACCGACAGGCAGTGCCCGCGGGCGCTCCCGGGTGATGCCCTACGGCATGGACGCTTTTATGCTGGGCATCGGCATGCTGGGTAACTCCAATGAAAATCATCTGATGAGCGTTTGCCTCTCCCTGCTGTTCACAATAGGAACTACAAGCTGTCATTGTGTAGTTTGTTCCCTACCAGCAAACAAAATACCTCAATTAATACAAATCTAACAAGAGTTACTGCCATATTTATGCGAAACAACCTACAAATACAAAACACAGTTAGACATTTTAAAGTTATGAATGAATGTTTCTGATTATTGTGAATTAAGTTACTGAAATGATTGAAAAGTGATTCTGAATTCATTTATGATTCATTTATGAAATAAATATTTGTCCAGTTTCATTTCATTTTATCTGAAACTGCAGAACAAATTTCAAAATCAACAGCTTGTAATAAAATAAATCATTTCTAGTTGATGTAATATTATTATTAATGTATTTTGAACAATGTTTTATTTTATTGTAGTGTATTTAATATTTGCTTGCGGTTGTCTGTATTGTCATCAGCCATGTAAACTGTCCAACACAAGTTCTAAACACACTCCCAGCTGAACACTTCACTCAGTGTTCAGAATTCCCTTGTGATGTCTTCTGTCTGTCTGTATTTCAGGTTGTCCAGGATTCCAGGCTGCCACATACACCAGTCGTGGTTACACAGGAATAACACCTGGATACACGTACCAGATTCCTGGTAGGAAGAGCTGATGATCTGTGTGAAGACGATACTTTGATTAAACCAACAGACTCACCGTCTGTCTTTTACAATTTAAAGAACCAAGCGCCCGTGTGACCAAATAGCTCTTAAAAATAAAGGTGCTTTTATGATGCCATAGAAGAAACATTTGTGGCTGTATGATAGGAATGGTTCTTTTAAGAACCTTTGACTAAAAGGTTCTTCTATGGCTTCACTGTGAAGAACCTTTGAAGAGCCATGTGACACTTTCTGTGCTTTTTTGTTTAACTTCATAATATTTTACCCACTGAATCTGTGTCTAGCTCAGAGTCTGAACCCCTTTAAAACAGATTTTTTGTGCTGCATGTCTACTCAACACTTACACTAACCTGTGTCAGTCCCTCTGAGTTCCTCTCTGTTTAACGTTGTGTCTCTGAAGATCAGAAGTTCTAATAACATCCTTCCCTCTCTCTTCTCTTCCTCCTGTCTCTGGTTCCCTGAGTCTGTCTCTTCTTTCCTCTGTGTAGCAGCTTCAGCTGGCTGTAAGTCTTGCTGTGTTTTTGTGCTGTACATGTGGTGTCTTTCTCTTCTGTGAGGCTGTTCAGATCCTCTGTTCATGGTGTATGTCAGAGTGTTTGTGTATGTGGGACACTCAGTCTGTTTGTGTGATGTTGTGTTAGTTTCTTTGTGTTGCGTTCACAAGCATTCTTGCTGTTTGCAGAATTTCATTTAGAGCGGACGCCTCTTCTGACCTCCGCACACCCCCCTGAGATCACAGGTCAGTCGCTCGCCCCACTCTCATTTACCTGATCAGTTGATATTCATTAAGACACCTGCCAGAACAGCTTAGCAACAACTGCTGAACAACACCCTTTAAATAAAGGATTGATTTCATGCCGTCTTTTTAATGATTTATAATTTATAATGATTTATGATTTATAATTAGAGCTGTCAGGTCTGATTCTGTGAGAAATGTCTGTCAGTAAACAAATAAGAAGATCTGGCTGTTATATCACTTCTGGATGCTGTAGATGCAGTGTTTGTATCTTCTTACAGCAGCTGTTTAGAATGTAAACTTTTACGTTTCAAACTGATGGGGCAGAGAGGCAAAAGTTATATTGCAGTTTTGTTAAATTGCAAAGTATGATTGCAGCTTTAAAGAACAAAAAAACATGATTGCTGGATGGATTTTTAAGAATCTGTTGTACCTGGGAAGATCTGTTATATTTAAGACTTTGCTGAATATATACTAAGTGTTTACTATGTGTTATTGTATCTCACTGAAGCATGAATGTGTGTGTTAGATTTTCCTTTTTCCTGTCAACTGACTGTGTGTGTGTGTGTCTGTGGGTGTGTCTGTGGGTGTGTCTGTGGGTGTGTCTGTGGGTGTGTCTGTGGGTGTGTCTGTGGGTGTGTCTGTGTCTGTGTCTGGGTGTGTGTCTGGGTGTGTGTCTGGGTGTGTGTCTGGGTGTGTGTCTGGGTGTGTGTCTGGGTGTGTGTCTGGGTGTGTTTGTGGGTGTGTGTTCCACAGCCATTCCACTGACGGCCTATGGACCAATGGCAGCGGCTGCAGCAGTGGTCAGAGGTACAGATCACATGACCAGAAACTGATTAACATGTAAACAATTAACATAAAAACATATTTGACATTTGATGTTTTTTTTCATGAAGAGAGACCACCAAAAAAACTATTTATAGCTTAAAGGCAAGGAAGGCAGTTTCAGAGAGGCTAGCAATAGCAGACTAGCTGTAAAAGCATAAAGTCCCGCCCTCCTTTCAGAGCATCTCCAAAGCCACGCCTCCTCCAGCAGTGAGTGGAGGTGTGCAGATACAGAGCTTGATGGAGAAACAGCACATGCAGCTTATCCAGTAGCACATTAGACCAAATGTATTGATTGGACGAACATTTTATGGTGCTGTGCCTTCCACAGACGATATATACATTTAAAAATATATTTAGCACTTTATTTAATGAATGCTATCAGGATGTAAAGAGATTTTCAACCACAATAACAATTATTTTCTGGGAAAAATCGCCTACCGTGCCTTTAATTGAATTGTTCTGAAAATACTCTGTTCTACAAGTTACAGTGATAATGTATAAAGGGCTTCAAATCTAGCACAGTAAACTGATTTATTAACTCTCATCACTTGTGTTTTGTACATTACATACGTTGTGTGTATTTTTGTAATGTAATGTTTTTGACATAGGCTCCACCCCTTCACGGACCGCTGGCTTTCTCAGCACCAGCAGCCCTGGGCCAATGGCAGACCTGTATGCAGCAGCCAATCAGGATTCAGGAGTTAGCAGCTATATCAGTGCAGCAAGCCCCGCCCCCAGCACAGGGTTTGGACATGGGCTTGGGGTAAGTTGAACTAGGCACACACACTTTTATAAATTTAACTATATAGCTTAAAGGAATGTTTCATGGTTAAAGTGACGGTTCACCCAAAAATAAAAACTTTCTGATCATTTACTCATCCTCATGTCATCCTCAACCTGTGACTTATAAGCTTCTAAGAAACACAAAAGTAGATCATTTGAAGTATGTTGGTAACCAAACAGCAGTGGCACCCATTGACTTGCATTGTATGGACACAAAACCACTGAAATATTTTTCAAAATACGTTATACAGGTTTGAAATGACATGACGGTGAAGAACAAAACCAATAATAATATTTACAATAGAAGTCTATGAGTAAAGTGGTTTAACTTTCTTCAAAGGGTCCTTTGATTGCAACTGCCTTTACCAACGGCTACCACTGAGGGGCTCCACTGAGCATCCAGCACAGAATGTTTCACCAGCCAATGAGCTGCCACGACTGCTGATGATGTAATGTGCTCATGAGCGTCAGAAGTCCCTCCCATTTCAATCTCTGTACTAACATCACCTTTAGTTTCTTTCACTCTCGTTTTCTTCAGCCGTCGCTTGAAAAATGAAGAAAAATAACATTGTCAGATTAATATTGTTTGATTGTACGTGGGAAACCATGTGAGGCATTTTCCCAATTTTAATGTTGTTTTTGCTGACTATGTTTGTTTTTACTGTATTCTTACTGTATCCAACAGAGAGAGAGAGAGAGAGAGAGAGAGAGAGAGCAGAAAAACAGGTTGAAATTTTGTTTCTCTTAATGTTTACGCATTAAGACACCCAAGAAACCTAAACAGCCATGAACAAATACATAAGAATCAAATGTACTAAACAAGAACTAAAAAGATCCTAGAAGGATAGAAGTGTGTATTTTGGTGGTTTTTATATACAAACCAATTGTAAAGTTACAAACCGACGTATTTTTACGTTTAAAACAATGGGTTTGATTCATGAAAAGAGCAGATTTAATTTGTGCTTATTTCATGAATGGTGCCTGGTGTTTGGTTTCTGTCTGTAGATATTGTACATATGATGTGGCTTTAAGGGGGATCGCTGAACAATGGGTGGGTTATTTTTAACAGGCAAATCTTTCTTTGCATTAAATCGTTTTTTCCTGAGACTAACTGCCCTGAACTTTCCCCAATGATTTTTTTAAATGATGAACACATTATTGTTAACTATTAATGTTTGTTACTTTGAGCATGTGACACAAAATACGATACATAGAATGTATTTTGTAAAAAAATAACACAACAGACAGTTCATTTGTTTATGGGCTGATGAGTTCCAAAGCTCACTGAAGATCTGATGCTCTTTCAGACTATAAACAAATAGTTTTTGGACTCTGAATAACATGAACTATCAGTTTTCAAGGTTTTATATAAACACTTGAACTAAAGCCGTTTTTAAGGTTTGCTTTCATTTCAAGATGTTAAATGACATCACCGATCATCCGGTCACGTTTTCCTAACAGAACAAAGGGATTGTCCCATTTTTTGGGAAAATGAAACATTTTCGTGGGTTTGAGATCTGTTCAGTGGGAAGTTGCCTCTCGCGCTGTTTTTGGACATATACATTATATATAAAAATGTTTTGTGTGATGTACTGCTATTGTACATTTTCTCTTTCCCTCTCTCTCCTGTTTTGTTTTCTTTGTCTTTTTAGGATGGTACAATGCTGTTTTTTTTAAATGAAGGACAAATTTGCAAAGTAACCGGAGCTCTGTTACTCGGTTTCTGTCCTGTTTTTGGTGTTTTTGGTTGTGTTTGGATATGTGTGTGCACTCAGTGTCAGTGTATGTACTGCTTTTGAGACTGCTTCATTTGCTCAGTGTAGACTGATGTACAGATGTACATGTAGCCAGTTTACATGCGTTTAGCTGCCACCTGTTAAACTGTCTCGTCTCTGTCAGTGAGGGAGGGGCGACACATATAACTGCTGTAATGGAGGCCTTCAGTGAAAGTTTTATTCATCCAGACTGATATGGTTTTATTTCACTCATACAACCAAATAATTACAGTTTAAAGCTGCAGTCTGTAACTTTTGTCTCTCTACCACCATCTCTGTTTTACATACTTTTCTTTACATATATTGAAAAATCATATATAGAGATTGTGTTGAACACTGATCTGTCATGTATTTGCTGATTCTTAACAAAAAAACTTTCAATGATTTTCAATTGCTGTTTACGTATATTTTGATGTACAGTCTTCCGTTTGACACGTGTAGCCTCTTTTTGGAGCAGTGGTCAGCATTACGAACAGAACTGTAGGCTTCCTCTCTGACTGACGGCATCTCAGAACTACTGCACAGCACACACTGTAACTTATTTAACTAACAAAAGCAATAAGTTATTTTGTAAACTCATGCCGTCAATGGTTTACGAATGTGACGGTGATTGTGGCATTAAGAATTATTTTTCAGAAAAAAAGCTCTATTTTTCAAGACCCGTTTTAAACCCCGTCAAGGTTTCTCTGATTTTTACAGCACATGTTGTGATGTTTGTTTGGATGATTTGTAAAAGGGGCGGGGTTTTGGGGATCAGTGACACAACTGGAAAGCGTCAGTGGGCGGTGCTCCGTTTTGTTGCTATGGAGACACCCATCGACACTGTGACCTGATGCTGATATATGCTGGTGCCCGTCACCTTTACTGTATTTTTTTATTTTCCACCTCTGAAAATTTCCAAATAAAAAAAGATCCTAATAAATTATTTTAAAACATTCCATTTGATGGACTCATTCGGCATGTTTTTTGTAGCTCATTAGGAAACATTGTCACGTTTCAGTCGTATGTTATAATTGACTGAAGCCACAAAAATTCTGTAAGCGAAAAATAAATTATAGCAGATATATTTCCATATGGTCTCATTTAAGCTAGAGTGACTGTTTGGTTTTAGATCTTTCATTGATTAGTTTCTAATGATTAGTCAACAGTTCTAAAGACAGTTTTAACATCGCTAATTATGAAACTAGAATATTTTATGTTACCAAGTAAATGAACAAAGAATAAGGTGCCAAAGTTTGAGGACTGGACCATGTGATGTAAAATGTTTATCTGTGTGCCTCAAAACATCCGATACCCTGTCACCCCCAATACCACACACACCAGACCACTGCACTGATCTCAGCTTCACTGCATTTGATATTAGTAGTTCTTCTCATTTTATACACAACGATACAGGACAAACTTGTCTGTAAACATGCTGAACGGCACTGCAGCAGAAATGTCTGTAAATCCACAAACACACACACACAAGCTTTGGTGACTTGGAATGTGTCCATGAGAAAGGGTCTTTTTTATTTCCCCCAATCCCCTCACCCACAGAGACCTCGACCCCCCCAAACACCCTCCCACCCAAAACACTCTGCGTCTTGGTGCTCACACCACACACAGATCTCATGTTCCCTGGGTTTTCCCTGGATTTACTGATCTTTCTAACTGTTCTTATCATTAGTTTATATTTTCATCAATTATTGTTCTCCAAAGATATTAAAAATCAATTTTTGGAGTTCTGTCAGCATGGCACTCAATAGCTCACAGTCGGATGTGAAGGACTCCCTCAGTGGAAGTCTGGATTTGTATCATGCCTGGTTTGGTCCTACGACCCCGCGTCCTCCTCTTAAAAAACTACCTGTTGTTGACCATCCTCACCTGCTTCTGTCCTGCTTATCCCATCAACATTCTGGCCCTGGT
>JAZGTK010022747.1:0-10174 GCA_036877625.1 Ambastaia sidthimunki | reverse complement strand
AGTTTGTTTGTTATCTGCGATTACCCTGCATGTGTTTTTCTGCTGCCTTTATATACTGTAACACTTCTGTGTGTGTATGTGCAGCTTTATGCTTTTTACTGGTTAAAGATTTGATGTTTATTTTGTTTGCCTTTATCTTCCAGTTCTAGACATTGATTTTGCTCTGTGCCCTTCTAAGAGCTACTTAATAACTCAATTTTTGATCAGGTGGGAAAATCCATAGCAAATAGTGAGTAGATACAGAGACTTCTTCACAATGCACTCATGATCTCAAACAAAAGAGAAATTAACAGGCAATGTTCTCTTTGGGACTGAAGAGATTTGGTTGCTGATGTGAAGCAGAGAACCGTTGCCTAGCAATGGTGGAGGAGTGGTAGTATAGTTGGTTAAGTGACAGACAGTGACAGACAAAGTCCATAGCTAGTCATTTACAAAGTGAAAGTGCTTTTGGATATTTTCATGATTGTCTTTCAAATTCAGAGTTTCACAGATACAGTTATGTGAATGCGTGATACTTGCAAATAAATGCATGTCATGTTTTGTTTTTTTGTTGCTAGTGCAATTGCTGACACTGACACGAGTTTCCGTTCTAATGAACAGCTTATTTATTCTGTTATACATAAGCTTTCACTACTTGATTAAAAGATGTTTTCTGAATGTTTGTCTAAATGCTTTTAATTCAGTCTTTTCTCCTTTGAATTCATGTCTCTGATTAATGCTTGTTGTAATAAGTGCAAAGATTGGATAGGCGAGCGTGTTTTCTATCACAAGATTTCCAATAATCCATATCATGTCTGCTGTGGCGTTATGTTAATGAATTGGGTGAAAATGAGTTCTCTCCTTTCCTCTTCTCGTGTTAGGTATGAGGCACGCCGTGCTCCAGTGGAGACCAAGCTCTGGAATACGTTTAGATCCCACCACAAGATTTAGTGTAAACAATTGTTTAAGAGAAATATTTTGTTTCACATGAATGAGGCAGCAGCCCAGCCAGTTTTGCATTTAGTGACAGCGTTATGCAAATTAATCATACAACTCCCCCTCAGTTGTGTTAATTTGCTCTCTCAGTTGTCATTGTAATTGTGACCGTTATTAAATGATGGTAATTCTTTTGTGTGTGTTTGGAGGTGTGCTTTGAATGACAAATGTTAATGGGAACCCACAAAACCCGTAAGAGTAAATCATTTGAAAGTAGACTCAGTAAATGTATGTCTTTACACATGCAGACCTTTAGTAAGTCAGGGTCAAAAATGAAAGTGGAGGCAGTGATTTAATGATGAACCTCAGTCAAGAAAGTCTTGGGCAGAAATGATGACTGTATTTATTCAGAGCAGTGTAGGCCTTTCTCCTCCCTGATGAAAAGGTGCAATTAGACATGAAATACAGTATAAAAAACAGCCCATTCCCTTTCAATTTGGTCATTGTTTAGTTATTGATTTAACCTCAACTTGTGACTGTGAGTAATGAGCCATTGAAATACATTTGGGGAGGTACCACAGTCGAGATGGGAGGCAGGGAGGGATTCAGAGTGAAAAATTGTGGGTTTAAATCATGACAAATGGTTTTCGAACATTGCAGCTTTCCAGTCGCATAGCTTCATTAAAACTGGCGGTCACTGTTCTGAGAGCAGTCCTCTCAGCAGCACGAGACGTGTTGCCGTGTAGTAATCAGACAGCTTGTATAAGTTCAGAGAAATAGCTTTTCAGTGCAGAGCGCTGTGTGACTAAGGATTGCTTCAAATCATGGTTTCACCCCTGGAAAGAAATAAGATCTGTTGATTCTTCATTCGTTTCCACTAGATAGAGATTCGGATGTGCGAAAGTGAGACACATTTTGCATTGTGAGATCTCCTGCTTCTCAGATTTGATCCTGAAATCCTGATATCACACCTTTTAGATCTCTACAGAGTTTTAAAGCGTTCTCAGATTTGCTCTTGTGTGCATTATTACTCTTGTACAATTTTACCAAGTGGCTTTTTGTGCAACTGTCTTTCTTTCTCTTTCTGACTCTCTGCTTTTCCATTGTTTTTGGGGCTAAAAATAGACCATTTTCTTTTCACTGTGATACAGTGGATTCAGTGGTGTTGCGGGAAACACAGTCAGAGTGTTTAGTAGCTGTGCATTTCTCCATCGTGTTTCTGTTTACCTTTATACTCTGTCAAAACCATTAATGCCTGGAATGACAGGGATCTTCTGCAGTGTTTGTCAGGCTGTTGACAGCTCCATGAGATTGATTCAGTGATGTTTTATGTTCAGCAGTGTGATCTAATGACACAGATCCTGTGAGGTTTGTTCTTACACTCCTTGCATCTGTTTCCTTTAATGTACCCTCACACTTTTTGGTTAGTTCAGAGGCAGAGAGATCTCTCCTTGCATTCTTTTTCATCCCACATTTGATATATAATTTGTCCTGGTATTCACTGCATTATGGGGCCCAAATGTCCTTACCAGTATAGTAATACCAGTACATCAAAGCTTTCAAAAATACCACACCGTGTTAAGTACAGCTTACTTGAGGGATGTGCAGACTGGTGGAGGCACAGGGTTGAAATCGATATGCAGTGTGGATGAGAGATCTCTGCGTGCTGGCTCTGTATTCACTCTCTTCTATTATGGCAAGAATAGAAAAAAGTGTATTCATGTATTACATGCTCTGATCAACTGCTAAATTAGACAGATTTTTTGCAAGCGGCACATTTCAGACAATTAAAGGTGACACTATTGTCAGACATTTGTTTAGTTTTTAATTTTTAATACCCACTTTTACCCATTATTAGTGCGTGTGTGTGCTTGTGTGTGCTTGTGTGTGGTTGTCTTCTGCACTGACGCACTATATCACTGACTCAGTGCTTTATAGAGGAGGTGCAGGAGAGCCACACACTGCAGCACCTTTATTTAACTCACAGTGGACAAAAGAAGGTAACTATAGAGACACGACTTCACACTTCATTAATAGCTGCTTATTCTGTTATATTAAGCGAGTTCCCAAGTTCAAATCTGGGTGACAGTTGGAGCTGTTTGCTCAGATGGGAGGAAGGAGCTGGAGCGCATGTGAGTGCAGTGGTCCTGTGCCAACACGCTTGCAGTAAGTGAATCTCACTCACTGATTTGATCATTATGTCCTGATATGTGTGGCTACTTTATTTGTAGTCATCATTATCAAAGACCTTGGCTCTTATTTATGAGCAACATGGCTCTGATGTCAGGTGTGCATCATTCTCAAATTCACCGTGGTAAATTTCTTCTGCATTTGAGTTTAGCATCCCTTTAGTTTGACATAAATATTGCAGATTTTGGCTTCCCAGGTAAAAGTAAGTCTTGTTTCGTGGAGCCCGATGGTCAAGCAGTAAGTGATCTGACATTCTTTCTTGAGTGTGTCTGTCTTACAGTCTCGATCACAATCAGATAAACAAGCAGATGTATTGTATTGTAACTGTATTGTGTTGCCTTACAGCTGGTTTGGTAGTAATGCATTTAATGGTTCCTCTTTTATCTTCCTTCAGGCTTATCTGGACTGAATACCCTGTATATGCACTACACTAATGTGTGTTGATTTGTATGTATGTTGCACTACTGAAGGAACACCCTAAACCGGCAACAAATGTCTAGTATTTTCAGTTGTACTTGGCCAATAAATCTCTCTAAATCTAAAATCTGTGTTTCCATGTTCCAACAGAGAGAGAGGAGTATGTGGCCACCTTCAAAGGTTCAGAGTATTTCTGTTACGACCTGTCTCCGAACCCCATTCAGAGCAGCAGTGATGAGATCACGCTCTCCTTCAAGACCCTGCAGCGTAACGGTCTGATGCTCCATACTGGAAAGTCTGCAGACTACGTGAACCTGGCACTGAAGAACGGTGCAGTCTCGCTGGTCATCAACCTGGGCTCTGGGGCCTTCGAGGCCCTGGTGGAGCCCGTCAATGGGAAATTTAATGACAATGCCTGGCATGATGTGAAGGTTACCAGAAACCTTCGTCAGGTAACCCTGCAGCAAAAGGCTGAGGTCTAGATTGGAAAAATAGCTTAGCATTTAGATCAGCAATAAACATTTAACCAGCAACAGGCATTTACCTTCTAAACTTTTAAGAGAAGGTTTCCAGGTTGTCTCATGTTACAGTAAGACTAGAATAAAAACCTGTTAAGCTCTACTAGAGAGAAAAGTTTAGGCTTGTGACATTTTTTACATTTTTAATTTTAAATGTGCTAATTTTATAACGTAGAGTGGAGTTCATGTAACAAACTACTAACGTATTTATGTGGAATGCACAAATGTCACATTTACATGTTCAGACATGAATGCATCCTTTACCCCAGTTAACTTAACTTTAAGTTACATGCTTTAATATATATAATGTAGCCATATTTTACTGTCCCTACGTGATAGCACCACCTCTCACCGCATTACATTACATTACACAACCCTTCTGTCCACTCAGAACATGTTTAAAGTGTTAAGATCCAGAAAAGATACGTGTTTTGAAGTTGAACAGGACAGGCATAAAAACCTCAGTTATCTGTTCTGTCACCAGTAAAGTTAGCACAGAGTCAAGAATAGGACGAGACGGTGTTTTGGAAGAGAGCAGACTAGATGTGTTTCAGAGGCACTGATACTAGCAGCTTCACTGTGTAGATGTGTTGTCTGCTTCTCTTTTCCTTCTCCTTTGGTTTTTTTAAATGTTTACTAACCTGCTTTTGGGAAAAGAAACTAACCTTTCATCCATGGAATGTGTCATTTACTAACCTGTTACCTCTTACTAACGTGCTATGCTGATGAACTAACCTTGGCAAGAGACCATCATTTTTGATTGAGGAGTGTTCTCTTCACAGTTTTTAATTTCCTTTCTCCCCCTTTTCCACAAAGCACTCAGGCATTGGACACGCTATGGTAAACAAACTACATTGTTCGGTAGATATCATTCTAATTGTTTCTTAGTTTGGGTTTGCCGTTTGTCTATTTTCTTTTTTTGAACCGTAGACATCAATACTAAAAAAATGGGGAAAATGCGGTTGGTACTCTTTACATTTCCTCTGCCTCGCCCAAATTCCCCTTTTCTTTCTCTTCTGGTTAGTTAGATTTCCTCAGCTCTTAATGTCCAGTTCATGTTTTCTTTTTTTTTTTAGTTTTGATTATGTTGAATCATTTTTTCTTTTGCATAAGGTTCTGCTCACTGATTGGTCTCGGCTGGCTGGTACTGAAGCTGTTGGTTCAGTCAGCTCCCGAGACCCATAATTCAGTATGCCATGCATCCATGAGTGGCCGGTCATTGTGTCTTTTGTTTTGGTTTCATGTGAACATGCTTATGAATGCGACACCTCTGGTGTGTTTGATCTCATGAGCTGCACTGTGTTCTTCTCCCTCCTCTTCTTACATGATTCATACCTGTGCAGCAGAATCTCTGAAAACAGCTGTTCTTACTAACCGTTGTTTTGCATTCAGAAGTGGGAGGGATAATGAAGCATGTGTTCATCCAAGCTGTTGTTTGCCTGTGCTTTCATTTCTAACACTCTTAGCATGCTGGGCCCTTCTTAACACACAAAACAAGTTAAAGTACTCACACGCACTGGATTTGAACAATACTAACTCTCAAAACACAAACTACTAACACCATTTTTGTGTCTGCTGATTTACCTCTGTGTGCTGTATTGGTGACACTGTTATCATTGAGCCGCAGACTTCCTCTGCTAACTTAATGCATTCTAGAAGCTAAAAATTAAATATAGAAAGACAAAGAAACATAAGAATTCTCGAATCCGACATGAAAATGGGTTCACATTAAATCAGTAAACAGAGAAAATAAATACATAAACAAGAAACACTAAAAGCAAAACAGCCAAAAATCCTTCAGAGGGGGACGGGAGGCCTTGAATTGCAGTTTATGTGAGTATAGCGTGGCCTTTCCCTGTGCTTTGTTGACTAGGTTACAATATCTGTGGATGGAATTCTGACCACCACTGGATATACACAAGAGGACTACACCATGCTGGGCTCAGATGACTTTTTCTATGTGGGGGGCAGTCCCAGCACTGCCGACCTGCCCGGATCCCCCGTTAGCAACAACTTCATGGGATGCCTGAAAGAGGTAAAGATCATGTGTCTGTCTTACACAGACAGTTCCTGCATGCCAAGAATGCCATCTGTACTGTTTGATTTTTTTGGGTTTGTAAGTTTCTAAATTGTCCTGAAAAAAATGCTGGTATGTATGTATGTATGTATGTATTCCCTACTGGCCTCACCCAAGTGATTGAATGCTAATGGCCAGAAATCTCTCCTTTATTTCAATTTTCCCTTTCATTTATTTTTTAGGATTTGAAAGTAAAAAAGCAGAGAGAAATGAAACGGCATTAAGCACCTAGGAATCGTTTAGGATTCAGCTGTATTTTTAAGTCACTGTTTAAACATAAGCACATTTTTAAATCAGTTTGTTGTGAAGTACTGCTTTTGCTTGCAATGTAAGGCACTGCAGCTCTTGGTAATTAGCAAGATCAGCACCCTGGCATTTAACCTTTCAGTCATGTCACATCTTACACAGTGTAAGCAGCAAAAGCTGATTTATGATGTAGACATTAATACCAGTAATACTTAACGGTAATACTAGTGCCATCTGAATTCAATTTTAACACTTTCGTTGATTCATTCACAAATTTCTGCAGACGACTCAAACACAACCCAAAATATAAAGAAATGTGTGGATGTGATGTGCGTTGGAGCAGTGCAGACTCAGCCCTTGTTTGTTTTCACAGCCTTCATCTCGGAAGCAATCAACAAGCAATTGATCAGTGTCAGAGCATGAAAGCACAGACTTGTGTGTGCCACAGCGTCTGTTTGGTGTCTGTTGTCTGTTATTGTCTTTTTCTCCTCCATTCACATACCTGTTGGCATTAAAACCTAGTTGACTGTGAAGTGCAGGAGCCCTTTTAGCTTTTCACTTTGTAATTATTTTGCTTCACAAAGGTTGTGCGTGAAATTATGGAGTTATGGATGTGTGCAAAATGGATCAAGGGCTTGTAGGTGTGTGTTAGCATGAGCAGATGTATTGGGCCATTTCAAGCCGGATGCACAAGACACCCATTCGCCATTAGTGCGTTTGTTTCAAAGGACTCCTCCTCTCAGCACAGCAAATACAGATGCATGTCCCTGCCCTGAACCTTTCATCTGTAATGTGCTGTTCTCCAGTGGCCACACAGTGCAGTGTTTTATCATAGATCACTTCTGATTATGATAAGAAGGGGGCAGTTAAGGAGTCGGACTTGTAATCAGTTGGTTGCTGGTTCGATTCCAGCGCTGGCAGGTAGCAACTGAAGTGCCCTTGAGCAAGGCACCTAACCCCCGACTGCTCCGGGTGTGTGTGTGTTCACGACTTGCAGTGTCTGTTCACTCCTCACCAGTGATGGGTTAAATGCAGAGGTCACATTTCGGTTATGGGTTACCATAACTGACAAAAACATGTCACTTTTACTTTCTGTTTCATTCGCTGTGAGTTTGTGTAGTGGAGGGAGGGAGGAGGACACTCCCATGGCCTGTTCTGTTCTGTGATAGGCATTTCTGAAGCATCATCAATAGGCTTTTATTGCATCCACATACTGTTTATCAAGTTTGTGGCAAGAGCTGAAATGAAGTGGAATTAAAAGCAAATGAGTGTAAACACTTCACAGTTTGATGCAAAACTGATGAGTTTTACATCACAGGATTTCAGTCTGGGAAGCAAGTGCTGTGCACAAGGATGAATTCTTTTCATTTTGAGAACACAGATTCTGAATATCAGAAATTGACAAAATATTACACAGTGAACCACCACTAAAAAAGTTTCCTTTAATGTGTTTTTAATTACTTTTATTTATATTTACATATATAATGAGATCTATATTTATATTACATTTGTTTCCAGGTTTAAAGTGTTTTCTGAATTAAAGATTTAAAATTCTCTCAGGCTTTTGGATCACATTGTATATTAAAAGAACAATATAGAATTGTTGATTTTGTAATTTATCAAATGTTTTAAAATGTATAATACAGAAGCTGTAAAATCAAGGCCAAAATGCTTCTCGATTTTTGTGTTTTAAACTCAAATATGTTTTCTCTGTTGTTTTTTTTTGTGGAAAGGTTGCATACAAGAACAATGATGTAAGACTTGAGCTCTCTCGACTGGCCAAGCTAGGTGACCCCAAGATGAAGGTGAGCGGTGTGGTGGCCTTCAAATGTGAGAACGTTGCTACTCTGGACCCTGTCACCTTTGAGACACCTGAGTCCTTCATTACTCTGGACAAGTGGTCCGCCAAAAAAGCTGGTTCCATTTCATTTGACTTCCGCACCACCGAGCCCAATGGCCTTCTCCTGTTCAGCCATGGAAAACCCAAATCACAGCAGCACAAAGACCCCAAGAGCCCAAAGATGATGAAAGTGGATTTCTTCGCCATAGAGATGCTGGATGGCCACCTGTACCTTCTGCTCGACATGGGCTCAGGTACAACTAAAACCCATGCTGTCAACAAAAAGGTCAATGATGGGGAATGGTACCATGTGGACTTCCAGAGAGATGGGCGATCAGGTAGATTATTTTTTTAAATTGTTTATATATTGATATATATTTTATATACAGTATATGTATTTATTTTAACTGTATATTAACTGACATGTTTTTAAAATGTACTAGAAGGTTTAAATACTGTTAGATACAGTATGGAGGCAGCGTGACAGAACACAATCTCAATCTGATGCATCGTCTTGAGATTTAAAACAGTTTGTGCAGGAACATATGGCTGCAGTGGCTGCAGTGGCTGCATATGGCTGCAGTGGCTGCATATGGCTGCAGTGGCTGCAGTGGCTGCATATGGCTGCAGTGGCTGCAGTGGCTGTCCTTTAAAGGAAATAATTAAAACATAATTACCATTAGCAAGGTGTTAGCATGTGAACTGAAGTGCTGTTGCTTTAAATATCACAGGAACACAATCTACTAGTCACTCATACTGACAGTTGTTTCTTTGTTCTTCTGATGTTCTTTCGGTATATGTGAATTATTGGTTAGATTTTGGCTGGTATTTAAGGTTTACAGAAATACTGACACAACAAAGACAGCACTGTTCTCTCGCAATATGAACAGTACCCGTAGTTCATCCTCTCTTCCTCTTTTTCTTGCTCTGTCTTCTCTGGCAGAGTTACCATGGAAACCACATTCAGTTTCCCAAAGGAGAGAGCAAGTTAGTTCATGGTTCTGCAAGTAAAGACGCTTCATTACTAACTCGTCTGCTGTTCTTTTTCTCCTCGCACATTCATGCTATTTGCCTGCTGTCCAAACAGTGGCATTTACTTTATTTCCTTGTTGCTGTGAAATCCTGGAAAGGTGGGAAAGGCTGTATTGATCTGAGGTGATTACCTCAGTCTCTCATCTTCCCTCTCAGATAGAGAACTCACCACTCACACACATTAGTTCTGACATATGAGATATACAGAAAATAAAATGGCTCACAGAGCAATTATAAAATCAGATTTCACAGTCATATTTTTGTTGCATGCCCATTTAATTATTCCATTGGAATGGATATAGGTTGGTTAAGTAATGGATATGGGTTGGTTGAGTAGGGATTTTGTGCTACGGTTCTAAATAATATTTTTTATCAAATCCTAGTTTCCATCCTTGGGGTTTGATTTGATCTTATACTCCGGGGTGTGTCGAGTTGAAAGAGGGACAGATCTGCTTTTGACAGAAGGGCTCTTTCCCCTCTTCACATTTACATCTGAAATATTTGCAGATTGACTTACAGACTCCATTAAATCAAATCAAGCTTCACAGCTGTGATTTAAACTAAAAAAACTTTGATGAGTCTTTGATGTACTCTGCCCAAACTTCCTGTTTCAACAGAAAATACAGCAATATGTTAATTGTACATTGTTAGGTATGTTAATGCTAATATGTTAAGAGTAAAGCTCAGACTCTTCAATATTTAGCATGCTGAACCTGTACAACTGACATCACCAGCCACCTACTACTGAGCCCTCAGGTCCAGTCACTCATAACTCACTGATTTCTCTTCACTAAGGAGAGACTGGCAGTGAAAGGGAAGCAGCTGTAATTCTAAGCTGCCTTTCATTGAGTTTGGACTGTGTATCGGACACAAATAAACAGTATTGAGCAGTGGCCAGAGCTTTGTGTTAATTCCCCCCGTTCTCTGCTATCCTGCCAG
>JAZGTK010022746.1:0-10175 GCA_036877625.1 Ambastaia sidthimunki | reverse complement strand
TCATATCTCCCTTTGTCTCATTGTGTCTCTCTTTTTCTCTTCATATCTCCCTTTGTCTCATTGCGTCTCCCTTTTTCTCTTCATATCTCCTTCTGTCTCTGTTTCCCTCTTGCACTTCCTTTTTTTCTCTGTCTCTTTCTGTCCTCCTTGTTCTTTCTCGTTCTCTGTCTCTTTCATTCTCAGATGAGTTTGTGATCTCATCAGTGGAGGGAGAGTTGAGAGTGAGGAGAGACGTGGAACTTGACAGAGAAACTACGTCCTACTACAACATCACCATTACTGCGAAAGATCTCGGAACCCCAGCAAAGAGCGCTACAGTATGTACACAAACATAAACACACACACACACTGCAGATGGTGTTACTCATAAGTCATGTGATTGTTTGTGCCTGTCAGGTGGTGGTGGGCGTGCAGGTGTTGGACATCAATGATAACGACCCCGTCCTGCTCAACTTGCCAGTTAACACCAGCGTGAGTGAGGGAGCACAGATCCACACCTCCATCGCTCAGGTGCGAGCGTATGACTCTGACAGCGGCCGCAACGCACTGCTCACATACAACATCACTGCAGGCAACACTGATGGGGCGTTCTACATTAATGAGACGGTAAGAGAGGGAGGGATATTGGTAAAAAAGGTTGTGGAATTGTTGTGATGGCTGATGTGTCTCTGTCTGCAGTCAGGTGTGGTTCAGGTGAACAGGCCACTGGACAGAGAGAGAGTGGCTGAATACAGTCTGACCATCACTGTTAAAGACAACCCAGACAACCCCCGCATCGCCCGCAGGGTAAATAACACAACATAACAACACCCGCATCGCCCGCAGGGTAAATAACACAACATAACAACACCCGCATCGCCCGCAGGGTAAATAACACAACATAACACAACCCCCGCATTGCCCGCAGGGTAAATAACACAACCCCCGCATCGCCCGCAGGGTAAATAACACAACACCCGCATCGCTCGCAGGGTGAATAACACAACACCCCATCGCCTGCAGGGTAAGTAACACAACAACAACCCCCGCATTGCCCGCAGAGTAAATAACACAACATAACACAACAACCGCATCGCCCGCAGGGTAAATAACACAACAACAACCCCCGCATTGCCCGCAGGGTAAATAACACAACATAACACAACACCCACATTGCCTACAAGGTAAATATGATAGAATAAAAATAAAACCACATTTTCATGATGTCTCTCTCACTCAGGACTCAGAGTTGCTGGTGGTGACCATCCTGGATGTGAATGACAACAGACCCATCTTCAGTCAGCCCAGCTACAGGGCGGAAATCAGTGAGAACTCAGGCGCAGGTAACAACACTGTCTGCCTCACTGATCTCCAATCAGCACTGAATCGCTCTTCATCAAGAACAGTTTCATTAGTAGATATGAAGTTGAAGGTTATTCCCCAATCATTTGTTGTTTTATCACCCATTGTTTTGTCAATCTGTCATAATATGACATAATGTAATGCTGACTGTACAGCAAAAATATTATAGATTACTGAAGCTAAAACTATTACAACACCTCTGGTAAATTAAATTAATTTGAAGAGAAGTATTAAATGTAAGTATTATTTTAAAAAGGTAATAATGTTGCCTTAGCAATAAACCGAAATGAATTTAAGCTGATTCACAAAAACTTAAGATTAAGAAAAGAAAATAGATAAAAACAGATAAATAGATAAAATTAATAAAAATAAAAACACCGAAATTAAAAATGTATTCATCTTAAATAATAATATTAACATAAATTAATTACAAAACTGTAATAGGTCTGCTGTACAGTGTATACACATCAGTTTCTGTGTGTGTGTCTCTCTCTCAGGCACTACTGTGGTCATTCTGAATGGGCCTGTTCTAGCAGAGGACAGAGATGTTGGGGTGAATGCAGTGGTGAGATATCGTCTTTTGGGGGCAAGAGTGGACCTTTTCACCGCGGACCCCCGCACAGGTCAGACACTGAACATGCAGGGCTTGTTATTGCGCATTAGAGTTGTCTGAAATAGTGTCAGCCCTTGTTTACAACTACAAAATCATGACACAATCTCCTCTCTCTCTCTCTCTCCCTCTGTCTCTCTCTCTTCAGGGGTGGTGTCAGTGCGTGGGGGTGCTGTGCTGGACAGGGAGTCTTTCTCAGAGCCGCGGGTGGAGCTGTTTCTGATTGGGGAGGATGTGGGGGGTTTAAATAGCAGCGTTCCACTCACCATCACCATCCTCGACCAAAACGACAACCCACCTGTCTTCAGTCCATCCAGTTTCACTGTGAGACTGCCAGAGAACAGCCCCACAGGTGAGACAGACAGGATGAAAAGTCGAGGAACTGATAGAGAAACTAGTTTGGTCTGATCTGCTGGTTCTTGTTTTAGTATAAAAGTGAAAGTCTATGTAATTGCTACTTGGTTTGATATTTTGCTGCATGATTCAGTAAAATTCATTTATTTTTAAGTATGACTTTAGTTCAAATACCTTTTGACCCCATTTTTTGATTACAGTTCATTTTGTTTATTGTGCCGTTAGTTTTTTCCTTTTCCTTTAAATAAACATATTGTGCAGTAAAGTTACTTTTACACATGTACTGTAGGTCTGTATGTTTTTACTGTTACTTTTACTGTAAAATAACTTTCCAAAGATACTTTGTATGTTTCTACAGATGTTAATTTTTACTGTATTATCAGGTGTGGTGGTGACGCAGCTCTCTGCGAGTGACGCTGATGCCGGTTCTAACGGTTGGCTGCAGTATCGGTTAGACAGCGGCGCTCAGGACCGGTTCATCGTGGATGCTCTTTCCGGTGCCGTTCTGGTAGGCAATGCTACGCTGGACCGAGAAGAGCGCAGCTCGTACCGCCTGGTTGTCATAGCAACCGACCGAGGCACGCCCCCTCTCTCAGGCACAGCAACGCTGACAGTCATTCTAGACGATGTGAACGACTCTCGTCCTCAGTTCATTCGCCCTGTGCAGACGATCAGCGTAAACGAGTCCACCCCGCCCGGAGAGGTGGTTGCCACGCTAACCGCTGAGGACCCTGACCTACGACCCCGCCTGGAGTATTACATCATCTCTGTGGAAGCAAAGGATGATGGGAATAAACCAGTGGACGGGCTGCAGGAGTCGTTTGGAATTGACTTTCACACAGGTGTGTTCACACTGCAACCAAAACTGTATCCAAGTCAGATATTCTTAAGATATAAGATATTAGATATTCTTACAATCTAAAATTGTTAGCTGGGGGTTCCAGGTGTAAAAACCCATGTTTATATGAGTTTATATATGCAATAATGTAGTTTCTTTTGGTTCTCAGGTGCTGTGTTTGTACGAAACCCTTTAAACAGAGAGCTGGTTGCCACATTTGAGATCATAGTTTCAGTGCATGACAACGCCAGTGATGTCATTGATATGTCCGTCAGTGTCCCCAATGGTAAGAGATCTCTTGTCTTTTGCTTGAATGGTTGTATCTTTCCTGTTCTACTGAGAAGACATATGTTGCATTTTGGATGCTGGTTTCTAGCATGGAAATATGACGACGTACCATTTTATATTGACTAGCACTATCACCCTATAGAACATGCTAGTTGACCAACTTCACTAGCTGAACAAGTTTAGCTGGTATGCTAATCTGTAAGCTAGGCTAACAATAAACTGGCATGCTGGTGTTTTTATCAGCAATCTATTTACTTTATTCCATTTGTTCCACTTCTTTAATGTTTTTTCTCTATCCACAGCTAAACTGACCATCAACGTGCTGGATGTGAATGACAACGCTCCTCGTTTTCGTCCATTTGGGGTGGCAAACTTCTCGGAGAGCATCCTAGAAGGTGCCCAGCCTGGAACCACTCTGCTGTCAGTCACGGCTGTGGATCCTGATAAAGGACCAAACGGTCAAATCATCTATCAGCTGCTCCACCTGCCCAGAGGAGACTATATACGACTTGAAGATCCATCTACAGGTTATTCCCACAGAAATACAATCGCACAACATGATTTATTCAAACAGGTTCCGATCGAGCAGCTACAGGAATGGTGTCCCATGAAGATGTCTTACTTGTATAAATGTATACATTAAAGGTAAGGTTGGCCATTTCTGAAATGCTAGGAATAGCAAGCTAGCTTTAAAAGGAGGTATGCAAATACATTGATACATTTGGACCAAATGCAATGATTGGACAAACATTTTATGGTCCTGCCCCTTTCACAGAAGATATATACAGTATATTTATATCAATATATTAAGACCACTTAATGAGTGTTATCAGGATGTGAAGAGACAGCATAGGAAAAAAGTTTGTGGAACAAATCGCCTACCCTGCCTTTAAGTCTATTTTTTTAAACCCACCCACTACTAATATACTGAGTCAGGTATGTTTTGCGAGACACAGACTAATAACAGAATACACAGACCAAAATTTCCATCCACAGGTAAGATTGTAGCCAATCGGACGGTGGATTATGAACAGGTGCAGTGGTTGAACTTCACGGTACGTGCTCAGGATCACGGCTCGCCTCCGCGCTTCGCTGAACTTCCTGTCTATCTGCGCATTGTAGATGTCAATGACAACAACCCTGTTTTTCAACAACCTTTGTACCAGGTACATCAACACACAGCAGAAAGCCTGATTATTGTACAAATGTAGTTAATTTCAGTGTTTAATTCAGAAAGTCTTTTATTGATGATTTGAGGTGTGAAACAACATTTTTAGAAACTAAATGTTTCTGTGTGTGTGTGTGCGTGTGCAGAAGTCATTATTTGAAGATGTTGCCCTGGGCACCATTATTGTGAGTGTGAGCGCTACTGATGCAGATTCCGGATTGTTCTCGGTTATTGAATATGGATTAGTGGACGGAGAGGGCAAGTTTGGCATCACACCCACTACGGTGTGTACACAAGTGTGAACAAACTGAAGACAATGTCATGCATGCAAAACATTTCTGTATGTCTGTAAAGCACTGGCACATTTATGAGTTTCAGTGTATTATGTTATTAGGGGGACATCTACATCCTGTCTCGACTGGACAGAGAGACCAAAGACCGTTACACCCTCACAGCGTACGCCAGAGACAACCCTGGAGGAAGCCCAAACAACCGCAGAGAAAACTCAGTCCAGGTGCAGAAAAATCGAAAGAATGTCTGTGCTGATATATCAGCTAGTACAACATAAAACTAGCATAAACAAGTGATGGCCATACTGGTCAAATGCATGTTGCAGTATTAGTATTTACATTTATTCATTTGGCAGACGCTTTTATCCAAAGCGACTTACAGTGAATTCAATGTATACATTTTTTTTATCAGTACTTGTATTTCCTGGGATCGAACCCACAACCTTTGCACTGCTAATGCAATGCTCTACCAGCTGAGCTACAGGAATACTGTACAACAGGAACAATTTACAGGAACAATTTACAACGAGCACACATGAGCTATACCACAATGACGTATATTTACTAGTGGGAAACTTTTAAGGCAGTATACAGTGGAAAGATTATAGAAATAACAAGATGCCGCAGTTCTAGTTTTATTAATCCCTCTAGTGAAGGAAGCCCCGCCCATTACTTGAAAGAGCCAATGATGAGTCACTGTGGCATTCTCTGGGGGCGGGGCTCTGTACAGAGTGTTGCCTGGGATTTGCGCATTACCTGAAGCAAGGAAATCAGGAAAAACTTGTTTTATAGTAAAGATTGAGCTTAAGAAACAGAATTTACAGTTGATGTCAGGCTAAATGGTTGAAAATATGTTTTATTGTGTCTTTAGCCAGCGATTTTAGATATCTGTCTTTCTCTATTCAAATAGATAGGACTTGGTCTTGTATGACTGAAATAGCTGTTTGCAACTGTTAAAAAAAAGATGTCTGCAACACCTTCAGCCCCCTAAGTGCAAAAACTTCTTTAAAGAAACTTTTCCACAGGTTTATAAAGTCAAAGCAAACTTTATAAAAACAAAGCAAACAAAGAGAAAATGATCTGAGCAAAAATTCTGTACAGACGCTACAGTTTATTGTTCCTGTCTGAGGAGGAAATGAAGGAACATCAGCTGTGTGAATGAGGTTTCACAAGCCGTGAAGTGTGTGAGGTGGCCAAGCGCTCAGATCAGACTTCCTCTCTTACTGTGAGACTCTGAAATTATGAGGAAGTTCAAAGCAAAACAACCAGGCATTTAAAATGCCGTCAGCTGGAACAGATCAGTTCTTTCACATCCACTAGTAGCCTTTATTGCACAGGTTGATGGATATTTAGAAGATGTATCTTTAAAACTATTTTCTTAATTTGCCCACTTGGCCGGTGTGGCAAAATGTTAATGGTGAAACCTGGGTGGATGTTTTACCAGCTAAAGTAATGTTGGGTGTCAAAACTGTTCTAAACATGTTTACAACTTTTCACAGGAAGTGTCAGTTTCATGTGAGCAGTTTTGCATAAGCTGCCCTCCAATCAGCCCTCAGAAAGTTAACACACACAGTGAAAACATGTTTGTAAGTTACTCCACCCTTAACACTTATGTATCTCTCTCTTTCTCTCTCTCTCTCTTTTTCTCTCTCTCTTTTTCTCTCTCTCTTTCTCTCTCTCTTTCTCTCTCTCTCTCTCTCTTTTTCTCTCTCTCAGGTGCAGTTGACTGTCCTGGATGTTAATGACTTTCGACCACGTTTTTCAGAGAGAGTTTTCAGTACAAGTGTTTTTGAGAACGAGCCCATCGGTACATCAGTGATCACGCTAACAGCCACAGACCTGGATGAGGGCGAGAATGCCTTACTCACCTACAGTCTACAGGGCCCTGGAGCAGGTAAACACACACACAATTTATAATATTTAAATATATTTAGGGTATAAATATATTTCTGTACCTTTTATGGAAGCACAGGACCAAAAAATGTTTGTCCAATCATTGCATTCCGTCCGCATGCAATGATAGGATGTCCCACTTCCTTGTTAAACTATGTATTTGCATACTTAAATGCACTACTGAAGGAGGTGTGGCTTTGGAGAGCACTTTGAAGGGAGGGTGGGATCTTATTCTTTTAAAGCTAGTTTGCTATTGCTAGCCACTCTGAAATTGCCTACCCTACCTTTAAATCTCACAGCCCTGATGGATGCACTGAAGTACCGCTCCAGTGTGTGATGTCACTTCCTCTCTCTGTCACAGATGCATTTTCTCTGGATCCTGACACGGGGCTGATTCGTTCGCTGCGATTTCTGCAGAGTTTTGAGAGGTTTAATCTGACCGTTGTGGCGACGGATCATGGCCGACCCCCCCTCTGGGGCACCACTAGTCTTCAGATCACCGTCATAGATGTCAATGATAACCGACCCATCTTTGTGCGGCCGGCCAACGGCACTATTATGCACATACTAGAGGTGTGATTGTTTAGTTCATTCATCCTGTCTTTAAAATGGTCCTTAATTAATGTATATATTTATCTTTTCTGGTACCTAAGGTTGTGTCTGTGCTCTGTACATTTGTGTGTGTCATTGTGATGGGCTTTTATTCCGGAGCCCAAGTGATGAGACCGTTAAATCAGAGCTGTTCAGCAAAATCCTGTCATAACTGAAATTTAAAGAGAATAAAATGTACAAACCCCTCGTGTGGGTGGGATTTACAGGGATACGTCCCTATTAGCTGGTGAATTTTAGAGCAATAGCCCAGCCCTCCAAAGACAACAGACCACCTGAGCATACTTCATATGGTCTGTCTGTATCATTGTAGGAACAGCCTCCTGGGCTGGTGGTCTATGAAGTGTTTGCTACAGATGAGGATGAGGGAGTGAATGGAGAGGTGCGGTACAGCTTCCTGCAGACGGGAGCAGGAAACAGAGACTGGGAGAACTTCCACATTGATGCCGTGACAGGAGTGATCACCACTGCAGTTAAACTGGACAGAGAGAAACAGGCCCTGTACAGCGTGAGCACACATTTCTTTGAATGTTTTAAACATTTTGTTACGTAAGAGAAAACTTCTGGAACCACGGCCGCTGAATAAGAAATAAAAAGTCACAAAAATAAATACTAAATACTACAAAAAGACAGAAGATAAATCGATAAAGCTGGTCCAATAACAGAATTGACTGTGTGTGTGTCTGTGCGTGTCTGTGTAGCTGGTGGTTGTGGCGTATGATCTGGGCCAGCCGGTTCCATATGAGACCATGCAGCCTCTGCAGGTGGCTCTGTCCGACATAGACGACAACGAACCCGTTTTTCTCAAACCTCCGGTAATCTTCAGTTACTCATAACACTTATAACCAGTCCAGTAGACTTTAGGTGATGAAATATGACGTTTGTAAAGTTTCCCATCACTTACGGCTCATGTTTGTGTTGCATGTGTCTCAGAGAGGAAGTTTACCATATCAGTCCTTGTCGGTACCTGAGCACTCGTCTCCCGGCACGGTCGTGGGAAACGTGACCGGTGCGGTTGATGCGGATGAGGGATCTAATGCTATCGTCTACTATTTCATTGCAGGTGCAAACCCAACATTTTAAACCACAAGTTTTGTAGACGTATTGCCATCATTGTACCGTGCTTATCCAGTTTTAGGCTCTTCTCAGCCAGTAGAAAAGGAGTTCTTAAAAAGAAAAGTTCTTAAATTGTGACCATGCCTGTGAAAACCCAGCTAAAGTTCTTTTTAAAGTAGTTATTATTACAGTTATTTACTGTTTTATACATATAATCATTCTACTTGATGTAATGAACAGTCTGTGAAAATATAATTAGTTTTTTTTTTCACAGACAGGGTCACATTTAAGAATGTAAATTAAATTATAATTGGATCTTCTGCCTTGTGTTAAAATAGAATTGTTATTGTTAGAAATATGTTGATCATGAATACATACAAAATGTATTAAATTCTTAAAACCAGATTAATGTCCTTATTCAGCTACAGGACAAAAGGTCAGTACTCTTTCATCCTAGAACATTTATGTCTACACTTAGCAATATATCGGCCAATTTTACACAATTGTGTTGCATCAGCAGATGCTGAAATTTTGAAAATTCTGAGGAAGTTGAATCACCCTTGTGAACTTTGTGAAAGTTTCTAAAACACCTTGTGAAACACCATGTGAACGCAATATTAACTGCACCGCCATATTTTGCTCCCTAGGGGGCGACAGTGAAGGAAATTTTGGCATGAGTGTGGCCGGAGTTTTACGGGTCAAGAAAGATCTGGATCGAGAAGAGATCCCCGTGTATTCCATCATTGTTAAAGCCTCAAGTAACCGCAACTGGTCTCCTCCAAGAGGTCAAAGGTCACAGCGGGCACAAGTTCTTGACCCAAGCCGTGACCCCACTTTACAGGAAGTAAGAATCTTTCTGGAAGACATCAATGACCAGTCTCCCAGATTCACCAAGATGGAATACACAGCAGGTAACTGCATAACGTGTGTGACATCTCATTCAAGCCATAAGTTCATTAGCAATTCATGAGCAATCTAGCTTTAAAAGCATAAGATCTCACCCTCCAAAGCCACACCTCCTCCAAAAGTGTGCAGAGGTATAGAAAAACATAGTTTGGCAAGCGAGTAGGACGTCCTATTATTGCATTCTGACCAAATGCAGTGATTGGACGATCATTTTATAATCCTGTGCCTTCCACAGAAGACATATGAATATCTAAATATTTTTAGATCACTTAGGGATTGCTAAAAGGATGTGAAGAGACTTTCAATCAGCAAAACAAAAATTTTAAGCCTTTATAGTTAATTAAATATAATATATGAAATTAAGTAGTGTTTATTTATACTATAAATATATAATTGCATTATTAAAAACTATTCCTACAACATGACCTATGACTTGCTACAAAAAAATCCTTATTAAAATCAGCATTTCATTTTGTAGTTGAAATTTAATTCAAGTTCAGGAATTGAATTGGAATATAATTGAATTTTAAAGACACATAACAGTATGTGGGCTTTTGCTTATGTGTGTTTATATGTGAGCTGATCTTCATGTTATTTCCGGCAGGTGTGGCTGCAGATGCGAAGGTGGGCTCTGATCTGATCCGGGTTCGGGCGGTCGACAATGACATTGGCAACAACAGTCTCGTTCTTTATCACATTCTGTCCATCCGCTACATCAAACTCCAGTCCAATGACTCTGAAGACATGGGCAATGTCTTCATCATCGGTGTGTGTGTTTTAAACACTCTGCTGCTGATACTATTTAAACCGGTCTCCTTATAG
>JAZGTK010022745.1:0-10175 GCA_036877625.1 Ambastaia sidthimunki | reverse complement strand
AGGATCAAACGAACGGAAAACCAGCCAGACTGAGGCAGCAGAGTCCGGCTCACGATGCCCGAGTGAAGAACATGAGCTGTGTGAAAGGAACAGACGGAGGGTTCCTCGATATCAGAGGGAGAAATGTGTGTGTGTAGGGGATGGTTTGGCTGCATGGAATTGTTGGCAGCGTTTCTGTTGTCGTGCTGTGTTACCTCAACGTTCCCCCTGCGCTCTGAACCCGACACACAGATATGAGCTCCAAACACTCGTCTGACTGGATCCCATACAGGTACAGCTGTCCATTCATCACATTAGCATGAAGTTTAATGTGAGCGTATGTGTGTTTGGTTGTTAAGAGGATAATGAATGGCTTGATAGGTTGCAAAATCCAGGTAACTTTAGGTTGTAAGAACGTTTCCCAATGTTACCATTAGGTAACAAAAATGTTAAATTAATTTTGAATGTCCTAGGAATGTTCAAAATGTCCAGTATTTTAGATGTTGCATTAACGTTTTTGCTTGGTTAAAAGAACGTTCATTAAATGTTTATCTTTTTTAACTTTTTCAAACATTCCATTAACATCTTAATGAATAGTAATAATAATAATAATGTTTTTTATATGTGGCATATAAGGTTAATAAAACGTTCCACTAACATGATTGCACAAATGTTTTTGGTAACTCTGAAATAACTTTTAGGGAATGTTAGGCAACGTTTTGAGAACATTCCCTGTTTGCTAGGAAGGTGACCCCTTGCCCTTGTAATTTATCTGTTACTATTGGCTTTCTCACGACTGTTTAAAAATCAAAGCTACAGTGTATGAAAGTGTATAAATATCTAGTTATACTATAGTGCTAGTTCTAGTTATGCTATAGTGCTAGTTCTAGTTATGCTATAGTGCTGTATGCTATTATGCTAGTTATGCTAAAGATCTATGATTGTGACTGAATGGGTTTTAGAAATCGTACAAGCTTTGCAAGGGCTGGAGGAACTAAAGAACACAGAATCAAAGGTTGTCACATGAGTCATTTATTTTATCTGAACCTGTAGGAGAAAAACACAGATGAAATCAACCTTTTTTCATAGACAGCAGTGAGACTGAAAGATATTTGAGGCTTTTTCTCTCTTGAGAAAAAAACCTTCTGTTTCTGTATAACAATCGCCCCGTGTGTTTCTGTTTTTTTTCTTTTCAGGAATGAAAGAGCAACCTCTGAGAAAAATGATAGTCATTTTATGAGTAATTCTTAATATGGTCTAAGAGTTAGAACGTCTTAGTACAGAGTAAACGAATGATCACAGAGCGTTAAAAATGCCCGCCAATTTGTTCTAGACGTCTGCGGTTAACAATAAAGTGAGTTTAATTCACTGTCCAAAGAAAAAAATAGTATTTAATAGTAATTAAGTAACAAAAACGTTAAGAAGTATTAAGAAAGAATTAAGAAGTAACATGATGTATTAGGTTCCAGTTCCAGTTAACAGAATTAACTGATGAAAGTTATGAAAAGAAAAGGCCAATCTAGTTATGAAATGATTTTATTGATTTTTTTCTCCATCAGTAATGTAATTCTATACACTGAAAATGACCAATTCAAGGCAGTTTTACAGAGCCCTGCTTTTTCTTTCTTTTTGTGTTTGTGTAAAGCCCATCTTATCAGTCTTATCAGAAAGTTTTGTGTTTTTCATGAAAAGGCAGATTCAAAATAATGATGTCAAAATTTTTCTTACTGCAGCCAAAAAGAAAAATATAACAAAGAAATGTGGTGACGAAACCTTTAATATATGATACACATTTGATATATGATACACAACATGCCAAGTCTTGCCAAGCCTTTGTTTGTTTATATATTTCATTCAATAAAGTGACCAGCAGTTGAACTGTATCTTGACAACCATCTATATTTTTCTCATCTCTTCTCTGAAGGGTTTTATTAACTAGCTGACAGCAGACTCTCTGCTTTACAGATTACAGATCCCTCAGAGTTCTCCTCCTTTTTCACAACTCCCTTGATCTCTCACACGTTTTTTCCCCACATGACCCCTCACATCCACAGAGAAAGCCCTTCATTGCCATTTAATTACCAGCACTTTCACCTCGACGGGATAAACGCGTAAGGGGGTCTGGAGAGAATGTGTCATAGCTGATTAAAGGACACCAGAGGAGGGACAGACAAAGCACAAGCCCCCCCTTAGAGGACCTGAAAGAGGACAGTGAGTCAGAGGCATGATAAACACAGCAGCAGAGTGTCTGTCCTTTAAAAATGACATGATATTTACACATACTATTTATATACAGTTCTGGCTATATGTTGGGCCTTAGCACCAGCTGTTCATTTGATCAGTACATGGGCTCCCTGGGAATTGAACCCACAACCTTTAGTGCTGCTAGCATAGCGCTCTAACAGTTGAGCTACAGAATAGAGGATCTTATTATGTGCTAATTCTGGAGAATATTAATGGATGAATTGATGTGTTGGTTGTTCTGCTGAGATGTTTGTGTGTGTTTTCAGCTCTTTGAATTATATCTCTGATGCATGAAGTTCAGTTTGTTATTCTTGTCCAGTGCGCATTGTAGTGAAAGAACGGGAGAAAATAGTTTTGGGAAGATCTGTCTTTTTTGAATCATTGATAAAACTCTTGAGTGATGTTTTGTGTTCTCCTGACACTGCTGTCTTTGTATGTACAAAGTCACCTTTACCGTTAGTAAGACAACAGCTTGCTTTGTATCTCTGTGTTTTTCTCTCTGTGGGATTCTGATTTGCCCCATTAATCTTGTTTGTGTCCTTCCGCAGCACGTTGGACGATGAGGGAACTAACCTGAGACAACAGAAGCTGGACAGACAGGTGGGTTTTTTCTTCTGAAAAAAGTGCTAAACCGAAACCAGATAAAACAGATTGTTTGCAAAAAAATGTTTTAAAAAAATGACCAAATCGTAAGAAAGAACCATTCATTATGAGACTCTACATCACTAATGCACAGAGCTTCCATCATTCCCTTGTCTTCCTTTGCTACTGTGATAGGATTTATGCAAAAAGGCCTTCAAGATAAAGCCAAGAATCTTTCAGTTAGCAAGATTTGCTTCTATGTGGTCTTCATTATTCTTGTGGTTTGCATTTTCCATGTGGATAATTCTTTGTTATTAAACACAGGGGACTCTAAAGCAACTCGATGGGTTCCTTGGAAACAGTCACAAAGTTTTAGGACAGCCTATGGTAGTTATTCATAATTCTTCATAAAACTGTGGGGACTGTGAGTGTTTCTTTGCCACAAGCAAGTTTCCACTAATTTCTTTGAAAAGTTTTTTCCAACTGATATGTAAAGGATAAAACTACTAAAACTCCTAAAAAACTCCTAATTTGGAGGAGTGCATATATATTTTTTAAAAGACAGACTATAAGCTTCAAACTTTGTGAAATTATTTTAGTTTTGAGGCTTGGTTAATCATTTAACATCATTATAAATGTAACTTCACTGAAATACTTTAAACTAGCAAGAGGCAAATTTCAGATGAACATAATGAGATTCAGCTTTGTGTAATAACCTTTAAGAAACTGAGGATAAAATTGAGCATCACCTCCAGTCAACCTCTTTGTGCTCTTTATGACCTTAACCAATTTTAGCTTGTAAAAACATTTCTTACAAAATAAAATGTTAAGTGTTATTTTAAAGTTTAAAATGTCCAGTTTTTTAGAAGCTGTATTAGCAGCTTCCTTATAATAATGGTAGTCAAACTTTTTATTTCTGTAACTTTTTTAAAATGTTCCACTAACTACTTAAGAATATTGTTTTTGATGTAAGTGATTTATAACATTCTGCTAACTGTTCTGCTAACGGTACTTTAAGAACATTTTTGATAATTTTGAGAGAACATTTGGTAGCCAACGTTCTGAGAACATTTCCTGTTGGCTGGGTAGAGTCTTGAATTTCAGGGCATTCTGCGAGCTCATATCTATTTCAGAACCGTGTACTTCAATGAACCAGAAAATGTTATGGCTTATTTGGCAGGACTGTTTAGCATCAGCTCTGAGAACAGAGGAGATGAGCACAGACGTGAACGTGTTCACATATAAACAGTTTTCAATAGGGAAATTCACAAAAGCGTGTCTTCGTGAATTAATAAATGTCGTTAGATAACATATACTCATAACATGTACTTATGTGGTTGTCATCACACAGTCTTCTATAAAAGCGATGCAGTTGTTATTCTGCCGCAGTTATCGAACGCAAGATCTTTGATAAGATAATATATTGTACAAGGAGCATCAGTAATTTCTTCCTGTTTAGACATACTGCAGTAATATGCAATGTGCTCAGGATGTGTGTGTGTGTGTGTGTGTGTGTAGAAAGCTCTGCTGGAACAGAAACAGAAGAAGAAACGTCAGGAGCCTCTGATGGTGCAGTCCAATCTGGATGGGCGATCTCGGGTGCGCAGGACGCGGCAGTCGGAGGAGCAAGCCCCCCTCGTGGAGAGCTACATCAGCACCAACAGCAGCACCATCTACCACGGTACACGATACACTAGCATAAGGATCCTGCATGAGGCTTTTTATACATTGGCATAATATTTACAGTAAAATATAACTAATATATAACTATAATAGAAGCTGAGTGCTGTTGTTCCAACACCTTGTAATAGCAATTCGTAACTATTTTACGTTTTAGCAGTTTAATGGCTAATTCATATGAATTCATACAAAATCATCTCATTTGTACGTTTTTTTCCCCCAGCTAATTGGTTAGGGACATTCTTGCTCATCTCTTTTGTTTCGTTCAAAACACATCGTAAGATTCAAAATTGCCACCTTGTAAAATGGGTCAGAGGTTAGATTGGTTGTGTTGAATATCAGCCCAGCCGCCACCTAGCAGAGTGACGAATCAAGACCCTTGGAATGCCGCTTGGCCAATCAAATTAGAGAATTAGAATGAACTGTTATATACAGTGTGTTCCAAATAGCAACCTCTAAAATTCTAAAACAGCCAATCAAATTTAAGTCTCACGTTCCCTCTCAAGAGTATCCTCAAACAGAGCGGCTCACAAAAGCTGCTGATTGGACGGGGAAATGCTTGTTTACTGATTGTTCGATCAACAATACGTTCATTCTTCATGTTGCCAGATGAACTGGCTTGAGTTTCTCTGTTGATCTCTGTCCCGGACTGCTCTGTGTTAGATAAACACTTCCTACAGTGTCACCACAGACCTCAGTTCTCTGTATTAAGCCCTGCTTTGGATGACCCGTGCGCAAACATTGTTCTGAGCTTAAATGTCACATCGTCATGGTGTATTTCTGTTTGGCATTTTGGTGGATCTCTACGTAGTAAATCTGTCTATTGTAGAGAAGATTGTGGACCAACACAAAGAGCTGTTGTTTGTGTAGATCCACATTAATTTGATTAAGTGCAGCTTGATCTCAGGCTTCATGCACCGTGAGTTCACAGCAAAATCTTTTCTGTTTACACTCTTTATACTGCTTTATTCTTCTTCCTCCGTTCTTAAAAAAAACATTTGCTTTAGTGAAGATCTGTTTGCACAGTGAAGTATTTGATGGTGTTTAAACTTATTCCTCTTTGTATGTATACAGTACGTACAGTATACAGTAAGTTATACAGCTTTATCAAATGCACCTGTATTAACTACCTGGAAGTGTATTGATGCAAACATTGTATTGATGTTATTTTCTGTGGTAGTCGACAGAGTGCCACAGATGTTGCTGAGTGAGCTTAACTGTTAATCCAAGAACATTTCTTTAATATGAAATGCGTAAATCTTAATAAACTAATACAATAAATTACCATTTAACTGATGCCGGTCATGTGACATTTCCTCACTAGGCTGAAAGTGTTTGTTGATACTAGCAGTACACACAACACCATTCTGAATAATTTACAGTGTTTTTCTCAGTGGCTCAGCAAAGAAGGAAACACCATTGGCTTTAATGTTGTTTTATTTTCTGTGCCTTGTGTTTGTCAGTCTCTCACTGCTTGATTCATTAAAATGTTTCAAATATATTTTCCATCACTTAACCATCGATCAGTTCTTATTCTATCTGACAGGCTTTTCTTTTCACAGCTTTTAATCTCAGTAGTGTCAGAGCATCAGAAACACGGTTCAAACTGATTGTGATATACGTCAATATATACGTTCTTAAAGAAAGCTTTGATCTTGAGTGAGAGTTAAAGGCACCAGGAAATCAAATTTTTATGGAATATTGCAGTGTTTATTATAAATGATTTATTTGTGCATGTCATTACTTCTTTTAAATGCATGTTCCTCATGCTCTTTAATTAAAATCTGAAAACGTACTTCCCCCCCGAAACGGCAGATCTTGATGACGTCAGTCTGACGGCTTGGGCGGAGCCACTCCCCTTGACCACTCCCCTCCAACAGCAGTCTGCTGCCAGTTTTGAAATGCCTACTTTTCTTGAGCCAATCAGTTCCTATTGAAAAAAGCAAGCCACGCCCCCATTTTTCTGCTTGTCTGTTGCAACTTCCGGTTCACGTGACTTCAAAAAAAAAGTGCATGAAGATTTTTCAAAACTTTGTTTGTGCACCACAGAAAAAAGCAGCATCATACAGGTTTGAAATGAGTAAACGATGACAGAATTATAATGCCTCAAGGCTTTGATTTTACAGTTGGGTTAGGGTAAGCTGCTGTGTGAGGGTCCTGTCTTTGCTAACTTTCCTCTTTTAACCCTCTTTCATGTTGTCCTCTTGTTTTTTTATTTTATTCTCTCACTGCTTCTGTTCATTGTTGACTCGTTCTGCACCTTCTCATTTAGTACAAGAAGCGGAAGAGGAAGAAATGAAAGCTGTAGCGGAAATTCAGGCCCCTCGCTCGGCTAAAAAAAACAAGCCATCTACCTCCACTCCTCAGACTGGCAGTGCCAAAAAGGAGAGAAGGGCCAAACACAAAGGTCAGCTGAGCAACCTGTTAGAGTCATTTGAAAAATAAATTGATAATAAAAACTGTTATGAAATAAAGTCAAGCAGCACGGACAGCAGTTGGTGTGTTTGTTTAAACCGCTGCTGCTCTGCACAATCTCTTCACCGTGTCCTCATGTTCTCTGTGTTCCTCTGAATCTTCTCCCTGTGATCTGTGAGTGTTTTCAGGGCTTTCACCACCACAGACAGCAGAGCAGTAATGAACAGCTCTGGAGAGACACTGAATTCATGCCCCACTGCCAGTCAGAAACATCTAACACCTGACAAACAGGCCACTTTTCAAGAAATTCTCTAAACGTTTTCTCTCACAGTTATCAAAAAAGTTCTTGCAATAACGTTAGTAGAATGTTTGTAAATGTTTCATATTATATAAATATCAAAATGTTATTCTTAAGTTGTTTGTGGAATGTTAAAGAAACATTACAGAATAAAAAAAGTATGAGTAGCGTTTTTAAAATCAAGCAATAGCGTTAATGGGGGTGTGATGTTACTAAGAGTCTCTGTGCCTCTAATGTCTTGATTGGGCTTTGAAATGAATGGATGGACGGTTGCACGGACAGGTAGATTGATAGACTGATTAATGAAGGAATTAATGGATGGATGAATCAATTAACAGACAAGACAGATTGATGGATAAAGAGAATAATGAATGGATCAATCAACAGACCAATGGACAGATAGATAGATGAATGGACAGACAGAAGAACAGATGGATGAATGGCTGGATGAATTAATAAATGGAGGAACAGACGGATGAATGGATGAATGGATGGATGGATGGACGGATGCATGAGATCTGCACTCTTGTTCAGCATGTTACACGCTTTGGCTGAAGCACACAGGACAGTATGTTCTCTCCCACTGATGGTGACTAATTGGATGAAATATAAAACCCAGGCTGACATAAGAGCATCTATAAATAGATGATCAGCAAATTCTTGAAAACCCAGAAGCACTTAGAAGCACAAGCACAAGAAAAGTTCACCAAGAAGGACATGTGGTGCATTAGAGCGCGTGTTATCACAGGCTTCAATGGCAATCACACTAGCTAGTGTAGAATGTAATGCGGTACATCTAAAGACTTCATTCTTCATGCATAACGATCTGAATGTCTGAAGTTTTCCCAGAACAACATTATTATTAACACAAAAGTAGATTCAGATGGTGGATGGAGAGGGTTAATGGTGTTTATTGTGTTGTGGTGCCATCACAGGAACTGATGGGCCCGCTACCTTCCAGGATGAAGGTCAAGAGCTGGGCAACCAGATTCAGATCCTGACAGTGGGCCACTCACCCGCCCAGGAGAGCAAGGCGGAGGGCCAGGGGGAGGCAGTTCGCTCCCAGAGCAAACAGGACCTACGGGTCACCATGCTAAAGAAAGGTACAACAGTGAGGTCCTAAAATGAGAGAAGAGAGAGAGATAGATGGTGATCCTACCATCCAGATGATTAAGCAGAGCAGATTGCATCAGCAGATAGTATTTCCACCATTCTTTAAAGGTAGGGTAGACAATTTCAAAAGTCACGCCTCCTCCAATACACGTGAACTCATCAGTAGTTTGACAGGCATTCTGACTGAATGCAATGATTGGACAAACATTTTTATGATCTTGCACATTCCACAGAAGATGTAAATGTATTTAGACCACTATCAGGATGTAAAGAGACTTTCAACTAGCAAAACAAAAAATGTTTCTGGTCTTAAATGTCTGACTTGCTCCTTAGATAATCTCTGATATGTGCCAGTCTTGACTGTGGATGAGTGTTTATTAAACTCTTTGCTAATGTTTGAAACAGACTGTCTTTAAATGTTCACAGTGTTGTTTTTATTGCAGAAGGTCTCTTGTTTGCTTTATGGAGCTTCTGCCCTCATGTTCAGCTGTCAATCATCTGCTCTTGTTCACAGGAATCTCCAGTAGCATGAACTTTGATGAAGAAGAGGATGAAGATGATTTGGTCAGCTCAAGCTCATCTCAGCTTAACAGCAACACGAGACCTGGATCTGCCAGCAGCAAAAAGTCCAGCAAGGTAGTTTCTCCATGGCTAACAGGGAAACATTGTCAGAACATTGACTAATGTTAGTACAATTAGTACAATATTCTTTAACATTATGTGTCATATATAAAAACTTTATTCTTATGATGTTAGTTGAGCATTTTAAAAACATCACAGAATTAAGCAAATGTTTGACATTGAATTAATGTTATCGCTTGGTTATAAGAATGTTATTTAATCTTTTTTAATTCTGTAGTGTTGTTAAAACTTCAGTTTTACTTCAAACTTCAACTTTCACTAAGAGTTTAAGAATTACATTTTTGATATATTATAGATAATGTTAAAAAAACTTCTACCAACATTATTGCAAGAACATTTTTGAGACTGTTACTAGAACGTTTTCTAGTAACTAGGAAAGCACATCCAAACCTGCTTTTTATTTTGGAAAGCAGTTGAATAAAGTAGCTGAAGGGATAATGTGAGTGCAGGGTGAGCTGTTTATCCAGTGCTGACACAAGCAGACTGTATTGTCATGCCACCATATATTTTCTTCTGTCTACTTTGGCACAAGCAAAGCTGGGCTGGAGTGTAATGCTAGAAATGGGGGGGTCATAGTCCTGTTGTTTCCTATGGCAACAGTGAAAGGATTGCTTTCTTAAAATAACTTGGTAACGGAAAGCATGTTTTCTTGAAGCCCCTGCTTCCATCAGAGCCTCATTGGTGATCTTTTGCACAGTGCTTCCATCTTGTTTATTATGGTTATTTATTAAATCACAGTAATTTATTTATTACAATAATACCAGGGTTATATTTTCTGGAGAGTCGTGTATACATGCAACTGTATCAGAAGTTAGACTTTCCAGGAAGAAAGTATTTCACATGAATTTTCAAGCAGTAACTTGTCATAAAAAACTACATAAAAGCTAAAATGTAAGTGACCATGACAAAAATGGAAAGAAATGTTTATCATTCACAGCAACTAAAAATAATTTCCTCTTATACGTATATAAAAATGCAATTTAAAAACTTGACAATTAAAAATCATGCATTATTTGCCTCTTGTTTATGTGGTTCTGTAGTGGCTCATCCATGTCTCCTGAGTCTGACCCTGCTAACGTCACTGAGCTGCTTTGTTGCTCTTTAACATTTCGCTTGTAATCCCAGCTGCTTCCATTCAGACCATTCAGGGATACATTACTCGCTTATTAATTTCCAGCTAAAACTCAACACAGTTGCCTAGTTAAGATCAGAACATCTATTT
>JAZGTK010022744.1:0-10175 GCA_036877625.1 Ambastaia sidthimunki | reverse complement strand
GGAGTGACAGTAACTCTTTAACTCAGTGACAGGAGTGACAGTGACTCTTTAACTCAGTGACAGGAGTGACAGTGACTCTTTAACTCAGTCCTCTAGTGACAGTAACTCTTTAACTCAGTCCTCTAGTGACAGTAACTCTTTAACTCAGTCCTCTAGTGACAGTAACTCAGTATGTGAAAGTGAATGGGTGCAGATGAACAGAAACTCACCTCAGATGAATAACTGAAACTCTTATATGTGACGCTGCTGAAGCGGCTGTTGTGTTGATTGTGAGTGCAGTTGTGTGTCACTGAATGATTTTTCATACTGATAACACAACAAATAATCCTACAAAACAATAAACTAATCTCTCAATACACAGAAACAAACACTCACGCCGGAGAAACCTCGACCTGTTCAAAACATCGAGCGCGAGACGGATCGTTTCATTTCATTTACACTATATCACGCTGTTCATTTTCTTCTAATAAAACATATATTGTATTCATTTACAGCTAAAAGCTTGCGAGGCGAGACTTGAATCTCCGCATTGATCCGCTTTAATGACTGAAGGCAGCGGAGACTCCGCCCACAACATGTAAACGTGTGTTTAGCGTTTAAATAATGTTTGTTATGAAGCATGTTTGATTCCCTCTGATGGTGAACAAGAGAAAATGACAGTAATGACTGTATGTGATGTGATCTGTGTGTCTAAAGTACAGCACTACATCACAAAAACACAACTCAATTTACAACAGCGAGATACAGGAACTGTTTTAATTCAAACATATGAAACAGGGCTGATATGAAGAGATCACGAGCAAACCGCAGAAAACACATTCTTTTATAAAACCTCTTGTCATGTTTTACTATAATCAGAAGTGAATACTAACATACTGGGTAGAGTACAGTATGAACACTGTCTCAATACAAGCGTCTTCAAACACTGGATCACGACCCTTCCGTTTTCATGTTCAACATCCTGTTTTACTGTGAAACCCGTCACATTACAGAGATTAACTGGGGTTTTTAAATGTGGTTTCATGTTGATTTTTAAAGGTACAGTAGCAGAACTGTTTATAAAAAGGCTGAAGGTTGGAATGTGGTCAAATCTGTTTCTCGTGCCAGAAAAATGTTAAAACGTGATTTTAGTGAGAAAAAAGTCAAAATACAAAAGTCTAGAACAAGACCTAAATTCCACACAGATCCTTCAAATAATAACACACAGGCAACAGGAGTGTTTGTGTTTTTTGGGCGGTTCCTGCAGGCCTGGAGGCGTTTCCATAGCGGAACCCCGCCCTTCAATCCGCCTATCACAGAGAGAGTGGGAGGAGTCAGAGGAGACGGCCTGGCCTAACCCACACACAAGCTCAGCCGCGTTCCCATCTGAAGTGGAGACATCTGTGACTGTCCTTTCTCGCAAGGACATATCATCATCATCTCCATCGATCAGCACCACATCTGTCTGAACATCCACCTGAACACATGGAAGCGTCTGAACATCCTCTGAGCTTTCCAGGTTACTGGAGTCGATAAATCCCAACAGAGACGATTTATCCATGTCCAGTGAGGCGTCGATCAGACCGTCCTCCGCGTCATGCTGCAGATATTGCATCTCGTTTAGATTTTGCAGACTGGAAACACTCTGTGCTTTACATGTTTCTTCATTAATAGCTATTTCTATTATGTTATTCACGGTGACCTCTGTTGGTTTTGTTTTCCTTCCACCATCACTGGGTTTCTGAGGGTTGGAATGGTTGCCAGCTGTGACCTGTGAAGTCAGACGTGGTTCAGAAACGAACTTCTGCGTGTCCTTGTAAAGCTGCTGAGCTTTTTGAGAATTATTCATCATCACTTCCGTTTCTTCGTACAACTTGTCTTGCCAACCGAGCCTAAAGTGAAAGAGAGACATACTGCTATAAAAACGGCAAAACAAATGGGTTTCTTACACATTGTCATGTGATTGCCTACTGCCCAAGTCAAAAAAGCCCACCCAGACTTCTGCGATACTATTGTTTAGGTTCTGTCCTTCAAAGCAAGTCAAACATAATCATCAATTAAAGTAACAAACTCAGCAACACAATTTGAGGTATTATTTAGAATCAGTTGCCAAGAGCACAAACACACACAAAGAATTGATTGTGGATTCAAGGAGCTCTGAGTACAAACTTGTTTTATCCAAAGCCACTTACAGTACAAATCGAACCCACAACCTTTTGCTCTGCTAATGCAAATCTTTACCAATCAAGCTATAGGAAGGTCCCAACACTTACATACATATACATAATACATTTTTAAAGTAGAATTGATGTCTGTAGTACAAACAACAAAGGACAGGTAAATGTGCCTGCATATGTAATACTCAAGAGTGTATTTTCAAATCTCTATCACAGTACTGTAAGAAAACAGTTCTTTAAAAGTGATTCCACAATGTATCAGAAATGTACTTATCTAAATGTGTACATTTCATAATCATTATAACAGCTGCAAGAGCCACTCACAAATGAACCAGTTCTCCCGATGAGCTTTAGCTTATCTGAAAATTCTCTCATACTCACCAGTGTTAATGTTGTCTTTCAATACCATCACAGGAATGTTGGTCAAAGACAGATCACATCTATGCCACAATAAAACAAAACTAAACCAAATCTCCTCAAACCCTCTCAGTCTTGTATCCACACATATAAGCTCCAGAGTTTGTGAGCAAATCCTGACTTCCTTAACAAATAAAATGGCACAAATTGTCCAGTCAGTAAGACACATAACCTGAGACACACAACACACAGAGAACAGAAATAAATGATATTCTACAAGAGTGTGTGAGTGAAGGAAAAGAGGCAGCGCTTCTTCACCGGATGAATAAAGATATGAAGACTTAAAAGCAGCAAAAATAACTCAAAATCCCCAAGAGAGCACATCATTTTCAGAAGAAGAGAGATGTTCTTCTGTGTGGTTGTGCGGCTTGTCGCTTATAACCAACACAAAACAGTGCAGACACACACAACATTAACAACACAAATAAATGAAAGGCTAAAGTCTTACCGAACATAAACACAAGCAATATTGAACTTATTCAGTACCATCAGTACCACTCACTGCTCACGACTACACATGACTGCACACTACACACCACAGAATCAGGACTTTATACATTATTAATAACTATTACTAACATTTAACATTTCTTCCCTCCTCAGAAACAACATTTATGACCTAAATAAAGCAAAGCACTAATAAACAACACCAGATTAATTTTCTCGAACCTGCAGTTATGTGTACTAGTAAAGCTGTCTGTTTAATTTAAAAAGCTTTTGCAAAGGTGGATGGATGTTTAGTGAACTAAATTTCAACAGATACATCACAACATGACCTGAGAAAGCTTTTGGGAGAAACCCTCTCGCCATATGCCAAACCCCCACTGATAAATAATACACATGAAGCACTTACACACACGTGTACAGACAGAGAAAGTACTGTGAAATATTCATAAGAAACGGCTTTCTGTCTACAGTAATATACTAAGAACTCCCTGAACAGGTACAGAATATTTTGCATGCAATATTGCAACAGAGAAGTCATTTAGGATTTTTTAAAAAATGCAAAAAATTTTATTTACATTTAATGGAGCCATATTTTACACTTTTCTGGAAGCAAAAATGCCATTTGATTTTGCATTATTCTTTCTCGCTCTCTGACCCTATAAATTAGACTGGCTGTACCTTTAAGACTATGCAAATGAGCTCTGTTATGATTGTCTAACACTTCACACTTTCAGCAGAGTGAGACAAATTGCTGAATACAGAATAGATTCTAATGTGGGTGGTCATATGTTAATAAGCCTGTAACATCATACACATCAAATTAAGATTTCTCATTTGATCTGAGTGGAATGTTTCCAATATCAGCCAGTATGTGTCTGTGATAAGTTACTGCCTGTGTATCTTCATGTGAATGTATTAGTGAATTAATATCAGGGTTAAATCATGACAGATATCATGATGGTGCAGAGCGAGTTTCACGTTGTGTTAATTGTGGGTTATATCAGCCATTAGAGTGTGAATGGTTCTGCACTTTAAATGTTCACTGGACATACGGTACTTTAAGGGTACACATTTCAACATGATTAATTATAATTATAATTATATTTGTATACTAATTAGGATGAATAGTATGTGACTTGTGATACAGTGTGTTTGGAGAAACGAATTGATTTGAATACAATATTTCACATATTGTAAATATTAAACATATTTAGTCTCTTTCAGGATAATGTGGCCAAGTCACCATGTTGGTTGCATCATCTTGGTTTCTATGAAAAGAAAAACATTCTGAAAGTCACTCACAGTTTTTCTTTTAACTAACAGAATTCAGCAGAAAATATTTGCCCCAGCACCATAATTCACAAAACACTATATTGAAAACATGTTTACCTGTCAAAACGAGTGATTAAAGTACATTAAGAAACCACTTCTGAGAGCATTCTCTTACGCAAGACTTTGGAAAAACACGGGGCTCAAACTGACATATTTCAGTGTAGAGTCTGACAACATCTGTGCCAGCCTGTACACAACAAACAACAAACTTAACACTGAAAAACCCTACTTGTTTCTTTCCTAATAACATTTATCACAGTAAGACCATCCCATAAACAATAAAAGTAGCCTAGAGGCAGTAAAGCAGTCCTAATTTATATCAGTTTATTTGAAACATTTAACAAACAGCAGAAGAGTAACACCAATAATCTCTTAAACGGTCAGAAGGTGGCGCTAGACTTTAATTCTCTTAGTTACATTATAAAAAACATCAATTTCAACAAGTATCTGTCAGTGTTGATGTTATTAACATGTAAGTGTGGAGGCCACGAGTCTGTTCTTCACAACGTGAAACTTCCTGCTCTACCCCATCATAAAATCTGTCCTGATTTAACCCTGATATTAAAAATGATATTTTTATGGGTCACGTCTTGATCTTTTTCTTTAACATATTTTGAAATAAAACAGTAATAGTGTGAACGTTTGCTAGCAGTGAAATTCTGGTTAATATTTGATTAATGAACCCAAAAAAATCAAATATTGACAGATGAAGCTGCATTTGTACCCTGAACAGTCAGACTTTTGATACATACGCTGTGCTGTAAGTTTCTTTCCACTGACAATTTCTGAGCGTTATTGATAGTATTGATCAACTAAATCTAAATGTTTTATATACTATATCTACTTCACCGTTTTTAATGCGTTTATTCTTGTGTTGCTGTGGTCTGTTCATGTTTGGCTGTACAGACATGAGTAACGAGTTTGTGGTATTTGAAGGTTTAGATTCCTAGTGGCTAAACACCCGAAACTGAAGGTTTTTTACATTGAGACTGTTACAAACAAGACATGTTTACTTCCAATGGTTTGGCTAACCAAACGTGAAATTAACAAAAAATGTTTACTTCCAAGGAAATATGTTTTGCTTCAAGTAAACATTAAAAGCGAATGATCTTATTTTAAACTCTAGTACTAAAATTGGCTAACCAAACGTGAAATTAAATGAACATAAATCTATCCGAGATTTGACATCAAATATCAGTTTGTACATGTTTGGAAACATATATATAGAAACATATAAATAGTTCTTGTCTCATTTCACTGTCAGTTTAGAGCTGCTGGACTCCTGAGTTCAAGTATCTGAAGGATTTTGCATTTTTCTGAGTTTTAACGGTAAGATTATATTTCACTATTTTACACAGATCAGGTCATAATGATGAATGGATTTTAAAAGCTTATTTTATTATTTGTTCTGGTGGTTTTGTTAATTACTGATGTTGAGGATTGACAGTTTTTTGTCTCTGACAGTTTAATAAAAGATGAAGTTTCTGACACCGGCGCTGTTGGGCTTCATTTTAGTGGCATTTGCGGCTTCTAAGCCGGTATGAATTTTCTCTGCATATTGCTGTCATAGCATCGCTATATTACATTACTATATTTCACCTTATACTCTATTAAAATCTCTATTTTATATAACAAATTTTAAAAAATTAAAAAGTCTAAGTCTAGATTTTAAAACTTGATTTTTAATGTCTGTTTTTTGTCCATCATCTCATTGTATAGAAGGAAACGGATGTTATACCGCGGTGTATGAAACGTTATATAAATAAACGTGTCTTAACCAGTTATAAAGGATGTAAAAGCTGTATGTCTTTAACAGATTTATTTGGCATTGTCGAGCTCGTCAGAGTCCAGTCAGGTAAGTTCTTCAGAGGAGATCTGGGTCTTCAGAACAACTGCACAGCCGCTGCGGAAGATCATCACAAAAACTTCCCCGTTAATCTCCCACAAATCAGATCATCCTGCCGTCACTCAACACACGCGCGAGACCCCGCCGGCTGCCTCCGGTACCGGTAAAGCAGCACTTCAGCACCCCGTCAACCGACATCGCATTTAACCACCGATGCGCAATATTTCACTAAAATCCATCATCGTGACTCTAGTGAATTCAATCATCAACATTTACGGCTTGTTTTTCTGTCCTTATTTTCAGAATACCTGATATTTTAAGCCATTTGTAAAACTGTAAGTCAAAGAAGGCGCAGGACCAGGTTTAACAGCAGAAACTCACCCAGTCTTCTGGAGCCCAGAGCAGAAATCCAGCATGTATTTTGATGAAATGCTTTAATCTATAATTCTATGATCTAAATAAAAATGTAGATTGAACTCGTCAGGCATAACTGATCCACTGAACGCAAGAATCGTGGGTTTAAAGATTGGATGTAACTGCACAAATGAATCAGTAACACTCATCACGTTACCTGTGAGCGCATGTTGTGGCTTTACCTACGACAGAGTTTAAAACTTCAGATTATCACCATGCAACGTCTTATTGTATTTTAAAGTACAAAATGAAAATGATTTTCAGTGATAATCCACAGAATGCGTTTATTTGGGAAGCAGGAATTAATCGAGTTTTAAACTAGCTTGACTCAAAATGTTCTCGCTGATGTTGCATTACATCATACTGCTTAATATTAAAACAAATAAATAATCATGCAACTGCACAATGTTTTTTTCTTTTTGTTGTATTACAGTTTCTCTTCTAGCAGTTACTAACAATAAATAGGATGTAATCATTTTAAATGGCGACTGGTTCTGTGATCTGTGATGGACACAGCTTTCAAATAAATGTCCGATCTTCAGTTTAACACTTTGATTTTAGTCACGGGCTTCTTTAATAGGATATAAAACAACACAACATTCATAGAGGATTTTGTAGGAAAGGAAGAAATTCATCCTTACAATAATGTAGGAGGAATTTCCATGAGACAGTGAATGTGGAATGAGTAAAACAGAACTAGACTGAAAACACAAAACCTGACTGAATTAAACTCAGGAGAAACGTCCAGCCATGAATAAAGCGAATAAATCAGGAGTAACATACAGAAAACTATTTAAATGTCAGCAGTTCGCTGAGAGATTTTCTGAGTGTAAACGTCAGTCGTGCTGCTCGCTGTCTGGCCCATCCTCAGGTGGCTGCTCTGCAGGTGGCTGTGCAGACAGCTGCGCAAGCAGCTGCGCAGCTGCAGCCGAGCGGAAGATCAGCCCACCGTCCTGCGCTGTGTTGTAAGATCCACAGTTACTGCATTTCATTCCCAACACGTGGAAAGAAACGATACAATGAGTCTGACAGTCGTTGCATATTATCTGCCATCACAAACACACAGAAAGTGAGAGAGAGAGAGATTTTGTCAAATTTACCTGAAACAGTTTGCTTGTGTCTGTAATGTGTGCTTAAATCAGTATTGCTCTTTATTTGTAAGCTAATTTGCATACAGAAATTTGGAGTGACATTTTGCTTCACCTTTACTGTAGTGTTCTGGTACTCTGTAGGCATTGGTGACTGGGCAATCTCCTCATCTCTCTCCTCCCAAAAGTCCTTCATGTTAAACGCTGAGTGCATACAGAGCGGACATCGATAAGCACTGCACGACAGAAAACCAAAGACTCCAGTGAGCATAAAACATCTACTGTAGCTCACAGATCACAAAACACATCATAAGAGAATAAGCATGAATGCAAGCAGATACCCCAGTAACAACACAATATAAAACTGATGTTTCTTACCCAGTTCTGCACATATCTTCAAAACAGGTTCTATAAAGAAGCAAGAACAGAAACTGTCACTTTCAGGTCAAAACTGGAGACTCTGCACCAAAGGTACACCATGACGTTTAATATTAGATTCGATTTAGTAGTATAGATTTTACAGTATAGTCGTATGGTATGGTAGTATTTTTAAATCATGGTGATTTAAAGCGATAGCTCACCCAAAATGCATAATCATGCTGGTGAGTAAATGACAGAACTGTCATTTTTGGGTGAACTAACCCTTTAATGTCTAAACCTCCAGCACAATTTATGATGAAACACTCACTTGTGCAGAAGATGACCACAGGGAAGAACATGCGCTCTTATTCTGGATGTGTGAATATCATCCATACAAACGGGACAGTTTTGCCTGGACACATTCTCAACGCACTGAAACATGAAAGAGTGCTTCATTATTCACTGAAAACAAGCAGGCGATCAAGCTATTCCATCATTAAAGAGCTGAATCAAGCACCACTCATACCTTGTGATTGTCTTTCAGATCAGTGGCTAAACATAAATTGCACTTCATACAATGGAAGTATTTCTCTCTTGGACCAATTCTTGGGGGATTGAAGATAAACAAAGTTAAAAAGCAGGTTATAAACAGCAGGTTATAAACAGCAGGTTATAAACAGCAGGTTATAAACAGCAGGTTATAAACAGCATTACATGAATCATTAGAGTGATAGTGCTTGTCAATAACAAAGACTTTTCTGAGTCACTTTGCATAAAAGCAAGTGATAAATTAAATTCATGTAAATCTTATGCACACCTGCATATTCCGCATGGCTGACAGTGGTACTGTTTTTTGTCTTTATCAAAGAGATGACAAATGTCACAGTAATACTCCCCAAACTTCACTCTGCACTCTTTACATGTTTGTTGAGCCTGAAGAAAACAAAAACAGGCATCTGAAGACATTTTCAGCCCTGATGTTTATTATAATTTCATGCTGTTTCCTACTGCGGTGTAAAAACAAACACAGCCAACAAAAATATCTTAACAGTCCTAAAGAAAGAAGATGTAATAATTCATAAAACACTATTTATTTATTTATTTTGATGGGACCCAACATATGGTCAAACGGAACATTGTGTTTGTAACTTAAATATCATAAAAAGCTTTTAATTTACAAGCTTAACTGTCACTTTACCTCTTGAAGAGTGTCGCACGCCGCACATTTGACCTCTCGGACTTTAAATCGGTCCATCTGATGATTCTCTTCAGCATCATGACAGAGTCGACACACATAAAACCTCCCGCAGCACGGCGCCTGCGGAAAGAGACGGTCAGCCTGCGGTCGACTAATGCACATGCAATACTCAATACTAACAGCATTTACAAACTCACAACCATCAACTGAAGCGTCTGCTACAAATGTACACAGGAAAGATATTCCTAAAATACATATAAAACAGGTGGAAACTTACGGGACTTAGCAGTAAAGTCAGTTGGCTAGCATAATCATTAGACAATATATTTATATCATGTTAACATGTGGAAAACATAAAGTCGCTGTAAATAAAAGTAAATGAATGAATGTAAATAAAGTCGCTCACTTTTAACAAACAGCTGCGAACATAATGCTCACATCCGGCTTCCGTGGCAGCCATGTTTCATTCAAATGCGGAAAACTTTATCTAAAAGTCCTGATGAAGCAAATATGATACGGCAGTTTACATGTGCCTCTTGTAGGGAAATACTGCTATATCATTTTCTTATTTATCGATTACTTTTTATAAGGGAAAAGTTTGTACTACGTAAATTTATAATATATTCAGTTACAAATTCTCAACTTTTCAAATGTTAAAATTAGTATTATTATTTAAATAGACAGTTTTTTTTGCAACTGGTGGTTGTTTTTTATTGTTTTACTGAGTATGTCTTTATCACAATAACTAGTCTGAAACAGAAGCACTAAACAACTGGTCTACAACAGTAAACTTTTAAATAAAACTTTTATTGTGTGTTTGTGTGTGTGTGTGTGTGTGTGTGTGAGTGTGTGTGAGTGTGAGTGTGTGTGTGAGTGAGTGTATGTCTGTGTGTGTGAGTGTGTGTGTGTGTGTGTGT
>JAZGTK010022743.1:0-10175 GCA_036877625.1 Ambastaia sidthimunki | reverse complement strand
ATATAAAGACCCAAATTTGACTCATGCTCCACTGGTCCACTGTAGAAAACCAGTAAAATGGGTTATGGAATGACACAAGGGTGAGGAAATGACTGAATTTTCATTTTGGAGTAAATTGTTCCTTTAAAGGTGTGCATAGATGTTTTGAAAAAGAATATCAAAGGCTAAGTTCATGTCTTGGATAGTGCCTTTTTAATTGTGCTTGGAGGAAATTTTCTGAACCTCATCAGACACCTATAATACAGTTAAACATCGGAAGTCAACTATAATCTCTTCTGTACATATGAACAATACTGGGTTTAAAAAGAATACTTGCTTATCCTAACCGGTCAATATAGAAGACAAACGCAAAATAACGTGCGCCACCCCTAAATTTCATAGTTGGTTTTCACACGGGGTCAAAGTTCAAGCCAGTCACTGAGCACGCACAAGAGTCATTGAAAATACTAATTATGGCTTAACGGAAAAACTGCTGTGTTCACAATGGTGGTGCTTATTGCCACATTCAGTCTGTTTTGAAACCAGTGAAAAAATATGAACCAAAATTTCAGATTACAAACAGTATATACAGTTTCATATTTCCTTCCAGTTCCTCCAGCATACAAACGTCACACACGTACACACACACTCCAATCTATACAACATCTATACAACATTTAAGTTCTTATTTACACATATTTGGCAAAACCCTGATTTCGACAGTTTTTAAAACTCACCTTTCACTTAACACAAACACTTGATTAAAAATACTAGAGAGCAAAAACACAACCTGCTCTTACTTTGATCCAAAACATTTCACCTAAAAGGCAAATGAGTTCAAGCACTTTTTGTCTTAGTGTTTTTTGTATTCTTACTTTTTTAAAGTTACTTAAACAGTTTAATATATTAAAACTATGGTCCCAAAGTACACAAGGTAATATAGTGTAACAAGTACGGACAACATGTACAAATACAAAATGCTGCCAGTAAACTAACTTCACAACACAGAGGGTGAAAATGGGCGGGCAGTGGGCGGAGTCTATCCGTGGTTACTGTAGTTTTCATTACAGTTACGGTCCAGGAACCAGATCTCATCTTGTGTAGCGCTGGTTCTGTTGGGGTGGGGTGGGGGCTGCCTTGCTCTGCTGCTCGTGGAGGTTCTGCTAGCGTTAGTGCTGTGATTTTGAAGGAAACTGCTGCTGTTTGTGGAAGCGTTCGTCTGCTGAGCCCCTCTACTGCTGGGGACGGGCAGATGTGACCTGGGCCTCGTCACTCGCCGGGGTGAAGAGTGACGACTGTCAGTCTGAACAAAATTAAGGATATGTTAGAGGCAAAAACGCGCATAGAGTTGCTTCAGACAGTTCAAAAAAGCGGCCGACTTAACATACCTTGTTTGAGCTCAATTTTAAGGGCATAACATGCATATACTGCATGGAGAGAGCAATCCCAACATGCATTGCAACAGGCTCATTAAAAAAGAAATTCAAATATGGTGGACAAATATGTTTATTATATATAAAAGAACATTTTATTAAATACCAACAATAGCAAAGTTATTTCACCCAATATTACAGCATGTTATCTAAGTTTCATGCTTATTCGAGTTTTATGTTCTATTTAGTACGTATGTAAAAGCCGTATAATGGTTCGTTAGCGTGCTGTCTGTATGAAATATGAAAGCAGTTTTGAAACTGATGATTTTTCTAAGTCTTGCCTGCTGTGGTGGAGGACGGGTCATTTTGATGACACTCTCTGCTGTAACAGGAAGTGTTTGGGGCGGCGTGACCTCATCACTCCTCTGAGCAGTGGGCGGTCTGGAGTCTGGAAGCATGATGAAGTCCTCTTTAGAGAGAGCGATCTGTGCCAGGTAAAGAGGCAACAAACACAGTTTGTCAATTCCTAGAAACTGCAAGGCCATGTGCTGAACTTTGCCAGACTGTTTGTGTGGCTTGAACAGAAAGTCTTTGCAGCAGGCACAAGCTGTTTCAGAGCTGGGACTAATGGATACATTAACTGCTCTGGAACTCACTTGGTTGGTAGAGCATTATTCTAGCAGTGGGTTCTAAATGTTGTGGGTTCGATTTCCAGGGGAACACAGACTAAAATATTGCATAACTTGAATGTATTGTAAGTCATCTTTGAAAACAACATATGCCAAATGGTTCCTCTTTTAATGTCTATGGGATTCGCCCTTTTAATTTACCACGAATCTCAAATTATAAATACCACTGTTCATTTATTTCTATAGCAAATGGCGTACAGTCAAACCCAGCACTATGTGCTATAGATCACTGAAGTGTATGTGTATTTGAGTACGTATGCACGCACAAACATGCTGATTTGTGAATAAATTACCTTGCTAATGTCTGGCTCTGATTTGCTGGAGCACATGGTCTGGAGTTCTCGGATTAGATCAGTCTCATCATCACAATACAGAGACAGACCAACAGCAACTCCATCACTAAGCCTGCAAAAACACCGTCACATGATACAGTTCATGATTATCGGGTTAATACTGCCATCTGCTGGTGTTACAAACACCTGCACACTCACACTGTAGATAACATACCTAGCGTGATTAGCATTTGTCATTTGGTGAGCGTCTGAACTAGCCAGAGACCCTTTAAGATAAAAAGTAATGTAAATTACTTTTAATACATTTAATACAATGTACTTTAACATTTAAATATATAAACATATACAAAATTCATGGTAATGTAGCAGATAGCAAAACCTGAGCAATACGCAACATCTCACCTTCTCTCAAGGAGCAGCTAGAGCTCCTCCCAGAGGCGGGGCTTCCTTTTTTCCGTGGACTGGTATTGGCTCGTCTCCAAGCACCACTGTCACGTCCTTTCCTGCCTCCTTTCCTGTAGGAGGCGCCAATAGCGGAAAGCGGGAAACATCCTCCCTGGAACTCTGGCAAGAGTCTGTCAATCTCTAAAAAGAGGATGAAGAAGCGCAAATTAGCTTGTTACTAGAAAACATCTGACTGCTGATCAACATGCTAGTACAGATGTTAATGTTCTGGTGCCGTACCTGGTCTGGGCAGAGGACAACTCTGCAAAACGGCTTTATTCAGAAGAATATTAAGTGCGGCTTTGACTACTGCTCTCTGACCCGAGCTCAGACTTTTGCTGTTGGGAGACCATCGCTGAGAGGCCGAACGCTTGGCCGTTACTCTCGATATAACGGCATCCTCGACCCGTGGAACTATGACTGCATTCCAAAGCCTTGCCAACCATCTAAAGAAAGAAAACCAAAAATATACAGATATAAACCACAATTTAAACACTTACTGTTATGGAAAACATTACAGTGGGCATGTAAATTGAGAACAGAAAAATAAATAAGATGACTTACTTGGGAATGGCCTGGCCTGTCTGCACAGGGCAGGAAAGGAAGATGTAGGGGCCCAGCAGGGCCTCCGAGGTGCCCAGACGCGACAGACAGGCATTGAGCTGGTGCCACACTGAGCACACCCAGGAGAGAGCTTCAGGTACAAACTCATCAGATGTCCAGCGCTGGCCCTGAGTCTGCAAGACCACAGAAACGCAGTTACTACTGTACATACTGTAAGAAAATCCCACACACTATTTATATATAACTGTACGCAAAATGCATACAGAGTGGCTCAACGGGCTTTATAGTAAAACAGTATTTAAAATAAAGCAAAACAATAAAATAAATAAAAACAAACTAAGCAGCAGCTTGGTCCCTTATAGTGCCAAAATCACCAATTTAAAGTCTTGAATCTATTAAATAATTTTAAACGTATAATCATTTAATTTCAGTTAATTGAATTTTTGAAGTTAAGACATTCAGCACTTAAAAACAGTTACTTTGATTTAGATAAATTTACATGAGATGTAATGATTTGTGTGACTTTATTAATGCTACCAGAGCGTCCAGTTCTGAATGATTCAGCAGCTACTCCCTACACTGTGTTCTGAACTACACTAAATATACTGAACTATTCAAACTAAATTTAGAGCTGAAAGGCTATTCTGGTGGTCCGGTGGTCCTCCCTGTGGTTCATTAGATAATGGGGACTGCTGACCTTGTGGAGGAGTTTTCTTCTAAGATGACGTCCCAGCATGCCATTGAGGGGCTCGTTGTCCCACCGCAGCTGAACCCAGCGGAAGTGCTGCTGTAATCGGAGCTCGGCACCCTGTAGGCGTGGCTTAGCCAGTGTGCCAATCAAAAAACTCCCTTCTCGGAAGTAGTAAAGCCCATCCTGACCTGCCAATCAACACAAGAAATAAGCCACCTAACATGTATCTAAAAATCTCATGTCAACAACGCAACAATGGACACACATATGCAGATTTGTAGAACCGAACTCTTAGTGAACATATCTGAGTCTCACCATGGTTGAGGGACAGAGAATAAGCAGATCCTCGGTTCTCTAGGGCCTCACAAAGGTCTCCAAGTATGTGGTTGAGAGAATGAGCTCTCTCCAGACCTTCCAGAACCACCACCACACAACGTCCTGGGCCGTCATCATGCAAAGACACCAGGAACCCTGACACACAACCCAACACAGTCATAACACAACACTTTTAATGCTATATACTGTGACCACAAAAGTATTTGGACAATTAGCCACATGTAAACATCTTTGAATGTCTTCATAGAACATGTCTTCATAGTCATTTATTGTCATTTATTTTTGGTATTTGAGGTTCTTACCACAGTTGATGAAGATCTCCAGCAGGTGCTCTTTAGACAGACTCTCATCTATCTCCACCCTGATGACATCACAGCCAATCCCCTGAGCCTCCTGTCTGTGCTACAAACACACACAACAGGTGACAGTGACATTATACACTGACTTCAAGACTGTGTTGTGTATTACCCACATTATACTCTACAGAAATGTACTTTTGCCTGCATGGATTACTATAAAGTATACAGTATTTATTTTACATTTCATTCATACAGTGAATACTAATATTAAAGCTGCAATTCATAACTTTTTAGGGTTGAAGTACATGACAGGTTAGCTTACCCCAATTCTCACTTTTAAGTTTATAATAATGATTTATTATTTGAGCTGTCAGGTCTTATTTCTCAGGAAATGTCAGTTTGTCTTGATTTGACTTCAACATACATAATAAAAAGTGTGTAAAGTAACGTGCAATTTTATGTTTCAGACAGAGGTGGCGGTAGAGAGGCAAAAGTTCTGGATTGCAGTTTTAAAAGCTACAGCTAACAGAAGTTACCTTAATATAATGAGAGATCTGGTTGGCGATGTACTCCTGAAAGCTTCCCTCCAGCCCGTGGAAGATTATGTTGTGGTACCTTTCCACCTGTCCACAGGCAAACACACAAATGTTTTGTTGCCTGTGCCAAATATTTTATTTACGCGTGCTTTTATGCAAGCTTGATTACTCAAGTGTGTCTTAAAGGGTGTTTTGTTATCTCAGGTTACTGCTTGTTGCTGTGCATGTGACTTGTGTTACTACATTTTAAAACACAAATAGTATCAACTGGCCTGGTGTCCCAAACTGCCCTCTTGAAAGACCAGAATTGCATATGTTGCTGGTCTCCAGCATCCCCGCTAACACGTTTAGGTTGTAAAAATGTTTCCCTAATGCTTCCATTAAGTAACAAAAAACATTATAAATGTTATAAAAGTTCTAGTAACATTTAAAAGTTCAGTTTTTTAGTTGTTGTATTAACCGTATTGCTTAGTTATAAGAACATTATTCAATTTTTTTTTATTGTATTACATTTTTAAAATATTACATTTTTACTAATGTTAATGCAAGAACTTTTTTGATAACTTTGAGAGAACTTTTAGTTCACATTAGCCAATGTTCTGAGAACGTTAGCTGGGATGGGATGATAGTTTGCTGGTGTCCCCAGCAGGCGTCTTAACTAGTTTAACTTGAAGCTGGTCATTCAGCTTTGACAGAAAGGCCAGCACTAACCTTTATAAAACAGCCTGATCCAGAATGGAAAGTCACACAGGTCTTTTTAGAACAGTGAGCAAAGACCAACAGAATGTTGTTTTCTACCACAACATATCCTGTGTCTTGTTTTCTTTCTCAGTACCCAACATTCAGCAAGACAAACTGAAGCAGGGGGTCTCAAACAAGCTAAAACTTTCTCTGTAGAGGCGAGTCGGTTGGCATACCAGGCGGACGTAGTTCTGCAACAACTGTAGAGGGACCAGAGAGTCGTATGTCATCTCGTCCAGAGCAAACTCTGACAGGCCTGACAGAGAGCAAATCATAGCAGCCATGAGCCATAAATCAAAACCACACAGTGTTTCAAAGAGCAAAACACACATGGGAGGCCATGAGAGATCAGCAGAGCTGTGTGAAACGAATCTGAGCAAGGCTTTCACAGAGCTGTTTTGACACGCAGTGGCATGAGATGGAATATTCTGGAGCCCAGATTAACATTAGGGTCATGTGATGACAGAAAGCACAGGGTGGATATTCATTAAGGTGTGAAAGCTCTGAGACCTGCTAAGTCTTTCTATACCAGAGAGAGTGAATCCTTCTGCTTTACCAAGAGAAACAACTGAAAAGACCAGCTTAAATTAGCATCGATTTCCATGCTGGTTAATGTTGGTTTATGCTGGCTTGGTTCTGGTCTAGCTAGAGAACCAACATTTGCCCGATTGTTTATTAGCATGGACTTTCTGGTGAGGGCTGACGATGTGACCTGAAGTCTTGCTGGTCATTCTAATCAAGAACCTTAGTTTGGGGGCCAGCATTCAAAACGCAAAGTATGCTGAGGACCACCCAGCTAACAATTTTAAGTTGTAAGAATGTTTCCCTAACATTTTCATTGAGTAACAAAAATGTTTAAAATGTTATTTTGAAAGTTGTAGGAATGTTCAAACAGTCCAGTTTTTCACTGAACGATTAACATTATTAACATTAACAGTATTGCTTGATTGTAACAAACTATTCTGCAATGCCAATGTTCAAAGAAAAGGTTAGCGGGGAATCTCTTAAACAGAAGTGCAGAGCTCACCTTTAAGATGTATGGTGATACGTTGACTCAGGCGCTTCCGGACAAGGTCCCAAGGAGATTGAGATAACTCCTGCCCCGGCAGCCAGACAGCATCACCTACAAAACACACAGTGAGAACAATTTCACAAGAGGAACACATTTAGAATGGAGAAGTTCACTCAAGCCATCAATATCTGCTAGTTTTGTGTGTCCACTTACAGTGGAAGACAGAAATATAATCTTTAGTGAGGGTAGAAAGGTTTTCAGCTAGCTTCTCAAACTTAAGAGCCTTGAAAATGGATCTTCAAGGTTTTTTTCCCTGTCAAATCCCCTCTTAATATTTCCTGTCTGTCTGTCTTCTCATGCTCTCATCTGGAATAGCAGACACTCATCACATCTCTGTAGGCCCCAGCGCTTCATTCTGGTGTTTGGAAACATCTTGTCTTTAGGGAGGAGTTGATTGTAAACAGAAAAAGCGGTGGTGAAAGGAAGGGTGCAAAACAGAGATCAGTGAAGTGGGAAGAAGATAGGTGAGAATTTGGAAAAGGCTAGTTTATTTTCAGCAGCCCTGCATGACAACCCTCGGGTCGAGCCAAGCTCAATTAGGCCCCCGTCCCACGTCCTTCCCTACTTGGCCCAGCATGGTGCTGGACAACACCCAGAACAAGAGCCATTTTACATTCACGCGTCCTGGAGCCAGTGTCAGCACAACCACCACAGAGCTGACGCGAGTAAATAAAACCACAGCCTTTGTGTGTGGTTTTACCTTTAACCCAGCTAACCATTAATCTAATCTTTCCATTTAGTAAAAACAACATTAAAAATTATTTTGACAAATTATTCTGATTGTTCCAGAAATGTTCAAAATGTCCAGTTTGTTTAGACGTTGCATTAACATTATTACTTAGTTGCATTAACATTTTAAAAACGTTCCACTAACAACTTAACATATTTCATATTTGAGATCTAACGTTTTAAAATGTTACTGCAAGAATGTTTTTCGTTAATTTCAAGAGAACTTTTAGGGAACATTAGCCAACATTTTGAGAACATTCCCAGTGCCTGAAGTAGCTATACATGCTCAAATGTTTTGTATCACAATCATACCGGTAGCAGATGTTTGATATATTTAAACATACTACATATAAACTATACAAATATTTGGCTATACAGGCTCTATGTTCGTCTCTTTTCTGAGGCATCTAGGACAACAGCAGCTTGAAATTGCTGCGGTGGAGAAATTGAAACTTCAGGAAGCTCTGCAGCTGTTCTGAAGGCCGGGGCGTCCGAGAATAGCTGCTGCAAACGTGACTCCAGTCTACAGGTTGCTTGCTGGCTTTGCCAACGTTTTCTTTGAATACAGGGCACAGAGGTGACCAACACTCAGTTAAACACTGAGCAGTGAACTGCAACACTTTATTGGTGAACTTTAAGAATAAATGATTAACCTAAAATCACAAGAGCAAAGCAAGAACTCATAATTTATGAAGAAATAGAACATAACCAGGGTGCACCACATGGAAAATGCAAGAGAAGGAGATTATGCCATTATTGCATCTCCAATAATGGCACATAGTTATGGATGTGTTTACCTATTATTGCAGAAGCCATACTGTCAGCAGAAAGGCCCAAAGTGTCTGTTCTCCCCAGTCCTTCCTGCAGCACCCAGCTCCCACAAACCAGCTGCAGGTGATTGGTCAGCAGGTCACTCAGACTTTGAGCTAACTCCTCCCAACCGGTGTGGCGCTGAATTGTGACTCTGCCAACGGTGCAGCCGTCCTCCAGGAGATCCACGGGGCAAAGACGCTCCGGTGAGCCCATCAGAACCTGCACAACCACCGTGTACCAGTCTGAAGAAGAGCAGAAGACACCCAAAGAGAAGAAGGTTCTTAGAAGGTTTAGAAGCTTGTTGAGCTTCAAAAAGGCCAAACTCACAAATGCGTACAAAACCATATGTGTACCCGGCTAACAGGAAACATTCTTAGAACGCTGTCAAACATTCCCTTAAAGTTCTCTCAAGTTATCAAAAATGTTCTTGAAGTAACATTAATAGAACGTTTGTAATGTTATACATCATCTATATTTTAAAAACTTAACTCTTAAGTTGTTAGTTAAATGTTTTAAGAAATGTTACAGAACTTAAAAATGGTTTAAATAACGTTCTTAAAATCAAGCAAAACCTTCTAAACTGGACGTTTTGAGCGTTCCTAGAACTTTAAAAAAATAACATTTTTACCATTTTTGTTACCTACTGGAAGCGTTAGGGAAATGTTCTTACAACCTAAAATTGTTAGCTGGGTAAACGTTCTAGAAATGTCACTCTCTTAACTCACCGAGGTTCTCCAGCAGGTTTTTGCAGTCATCTGTGGCAACATCATGTATAGTGCGATTGCATTTGTCCCTTTTCTCCATGTCCTGTTGACTGTGGTTACATAAAACCTCCAGGCATTTCTAAAAAACACAATGTTTGAGCATGAAATGTTGAAACTGAAAATGTTGTTTTTACGCAGTACAAGTGCATTTCTTTGTGCTCATCCATGACCTTAGAAGTGTACAACCCAATGTTTAAATAACGTTCATATAACCAAGCAATAACATTAATACAATGTGTAAGAAACTGGTCATTTTGATTGTTCCTAGAACTTTCAAAATAACGTTTACATTTAAATAATTGTTTAATGGAAACTTTTATGGAAACCTAAAATTGCTTGCTGGGATGTCAACACACAACCTTGTAGCCCCGGGATGCAGCGATGTGGGCAGCAGTCCAACCATCCTGGTTGCAGTGGTTGAGGAGGTGACTGGTGTTGGTCCTGCCGGGGTGTGGGGGCTCCTGACTGGGGTCTCCAGGAGACACGGAGTGAGCCAGCGCTGGCTGAGGAGACGGGTGGTGCAGCAGGAGCTTCAGAGAGCCCACGTGACCTGAACTGACCGCTGCATGTAGAGCTGTGCAGTTGTCCTGCGATGAAGATTCAAAAACACACACTGATATACACACACTGAGATATACACACACTGAGATATACACACACTGAGATACACACACACTGAGATACACACACACTGAGATACACACACACACTGAGATACACACACACACTGAGATACACACACACACTGAGATACACACACACCGAGATACACACACACCGAGATACACACACACCGAGATACACACACACCGAGATACACACACACCGAGATACACACACACCGAGATATAC
>JAZGTK010022742.1:0-10176 GCA_036877625.1 Ambastaia sidthimunki | reverse complement strand
TATAACTGCATCCGACGTGCTTGTAAGGTCTGCACTGGTGAGGTAACCACAAACAGACTAGATGTTTTGTCTTAAATGCAAAAACATGCGTCTAAAGTGTGACTGGAACTTTTTTCTTTTCATCTTAATTTATCTTTCCTGTCAGCCATGTTTTCTTTTATTTTTGTTTTTAGATTTATGGAATCATAATGTACCCACACATGTTGTAATGTACATTTAATTGGCTGTGAATCTGCCTCATATTCTGCCCTGCTGGCTGTCTCACGGATGTCCACTGTGCTCTGTTGCCACAGTAACAAAAAACATCTCTCTCTGTCTTAAATTCAGAACATTAAAAGCTGTAACACGATGTGCTGCAGGTTATATCATATTCAGAATCTGTATGACCTGATGACAAGCCAGTTAAATCAGTCCAGTGAGGAACCGTCTTAATGTTCGTAACCCCAATAAGAAAATTACAGAATTGGTTTTGCCCTAACAGCAGAGAATACGGACTGTGACACTCAGAGGTTAAAGGTCACTAACTGTGTCAGGGGATGTTTTTGTTTGTGCATCTTTGTGTGGGTGACCTGTGCTGTTTTCACCAGAAAGTTTTAATTTTTTACAACTAAACGTGTCACCTCAGCTCTCATTCTGTCGTCATCTCCACACCAGTGATTCAACTGTTATTTAAATGTATCTACATGACTGCTTTTCAGAAAAAATGATGTATTATATTTATAACAAATTACTGTACATAGAATAAAATGTAACCAGGAACGTGATTGCGTGATGCCTTTTTAGGAGTCGACGATTGGTTTGATTTCACAAACATAATTTACTGTAAAAATTCATTTGCCAGGTATCGTATAGCATATGAGTTAATTTATTCTAATTTATTCACTGATTTGCAGACCTTTGGAAGCATGTAAATGATTGTTAATTAAATGTGAGGGACTTTTCCCTTGTGCTTTGATAGACTTTTTGAATATTTAATGGGTACAGTATACTACAAACCAGAATCAACCTGAGTTTATTCAATAGATTTTTATGATTTTTAAAAGATTTGTACTTTTATGTTTGCTAAATAGGACAGTTTGGTTACAGTCTAGAGTTTGTAAAACGTTATGATTGGTGCTTTGTAATGTAATGTATGTTAATGATTAGTTATGATAATCTTGCACACTTCAGACATCATCCTGTTGCCATTGGCAGCAAAACATCAAAACTTCTTCAGATAACAAGGTTTCCACATATTTCGGTTTAAAAAATAATTATTTTAAATCCTGCTCTGCATCTGCATGAAATTTCGTGCTATATACTTACTGCCTGATTTTCCTAGATCTAAATATATCGACATGCCTTTCCTGTCTTTTCCTTTAGCACGGAGAAATTCCTTTATAGGTTGTTCCTGTTTAGGGGAAAAATACTATGTAGAATGTAAAAAAGCTTTTGAGCATGATTTTCTTAAATAGGTTTTTTTTGTATAGTAAAAGAAATATTTAATATAATATGCGTGTAAATGCACGAGAGGTTGCATTGGAGTAAGTGCGCTCAAACGCTGTCGTCAAAGGTCCATTTAAAGGTTCCCAGAACCAAACAGCGGGCAGTTCATGCAACTGCTCCTTCACAGAAAGGGGAGCCATTCACAATTTACTGATACACTTCGCACCGGGATCTGCGCACGTACTGGCGCACAAGCTGATGCGCAAAACTCTGATGATCGCAGGAAGGTCGCGTCTCGCATCCACTCGACCGCGCGTGCCGCCGCGACGCTGGTCCGAACCGCGGAGGGCTGACAAATGAACCACGGACACATTACAACGCATCCAGCGGAGGAATCCTGTGGCTTCCCAAGGAGAGACGAGGTGGACGGTTTCAATGGTAAGAAATTGGAGGTAATTTGGGGTGCGTTTTTGGGTATGTATGAGAGATTCATCAGGGTAGTTTGAACCCACTTTGCAATAATGGGGTTTTCTCACTAACGAAACAGTGAGCAGGTACATTTGGATAAATATAGCGCAAGGGCGCCGGTGTTAAGGCGAAAGTTTGGTGGGGGGACACTAACGCAGAGACGGTGGATGAGATGCGCGCTTTTCGCACCGAGACTAACGGTTGTTGCGTTTTTTTCTTTACTTTTTGTGCGCAATGATGGGGTTTTCCATCCATCAAACACTTGTTGGTTATTTGTGATCCGTGATCACTTTCTCAGGCTTTGGGTTTGGTCATATTATAAATCAATCAATAGGAAAACGCGTCTTTATGCATGTTGCTGTAACGCTTTTAAGTTCTGATTTTCGCAAGATAGACAATGATATTTTCTTAAATATAATGTGATACTTATGTCGCCCTCCTTTTTACAGCTTGGGTTCACGTTATACAAAATACAGTTTCGTGCAGTCTCTATAGCAACTTTACTAGTTTGCATATTTTAATATCATTAAAATGTTAATGGTTTGAGCCTGGAATCTTTGGACACACATTGGTTAACTTTTGACTCAGCACTTACAAATGGAGAGGTCTGGAATGCTATTTATTATTATAATATGGATAATTTCATGCACTTACAGTAAATAGGGACAGAAGCTTTTAAGCTTTGCACTATATTTTAAATCTGCTGAAGCCATACAACAGTTTTCTGTGAGGAACAGGTTGAAATGTATACTTCTGAAAATGTGTCTTCAACTCAGTGACTTAGACAAAGCTGTTCGCTATAGCTTCAGAATACATCACAATATATAATACACACAAGGTAATACTTCAATGGTCCCTTTAAAGGCATGAAAGTTCCAGTCCCCATACATTGTAACTGCATATAAAGAACAACAAGTCCATTCTTTAAAATTACTTCTTTGTCTTTCATAGAATAAAGACTTTCTTCAGAGATCAATCTAACACAGAATGTGTTGTGATCCCTCCATCATTAAATCAGAGATAACTAGAGACCTCAGCCCATTCCCTGTATTGCTGTTTATGTCTGTGTAGGGGGGCCGTGTGTGTTTGGGGGAACTGCATTCATATGTATATTTATTTGTGCGTGTGTGTGTGTGTGTGTAATCAATAGATTACTGTTTTTGAGTTGGCTAGTCCACAATATTTTAGATTGTGATGGAATGGTAGGTGAGTTAGCTGTGTTCTCTGATTTATCACTGCACTGTCTGTGTTTGTGGGAGTTTTGTGGGAGTGTGTATAGAGTTTAACAAAGACTGCTGTGTTGCATATGTCAGTTTTAGCAGTGAGCATTCATCAGCTCAACACAACTGTCAGCAAAAGCTGTCAGTCCTGCCAAAAACCATCTTGATTATTCATCAGTTTGCACCAGTAAATTTCTGCTGTAAAACATCACTGATAAAATCCTGAAGGCTGATTGTCAGGTTAGATGAAGATTTCTGCAGCGTTGAACTCTCCAATCATGTTCACCTTTAATTCTTTGGGCTCCGCCTCTCTTTTTGTTTTGGAACCTCAGATTTGACCCGACAGTTTTGGTTCCAGAGTTATCAAAGGTTCTCAAACTGTGGTACACAGAGTGCACGCAAGTTGTACTTTAAATTTACACAAAAAAATTAAATGTGTATTGCAAAATGTTATTAAAAATGTTATTGTATTTAAAAAAATGAAGAACTGAGACAATCAAAGAAGGCAAAATACTGTTTGCTCTGATTCTGAGCTTGATTTCCTGAGGATGAGCTGAATTCAATTGATAATGAAACCAGACAGGCCAGTTTAAATCATTCCACACTGCTAATAATTTTATCATTTCGAGTTGCAACACACTGTGTGATTTTTGTATGTAAGCAATCTGATTTCTGGGTCATTAACATTAGCTTGTAAAAGTGCAAAAATGCTGCTTTTAAAGTCACCAAGTAACTCATTGTGCTTGTGTGTTTTTGCACAAAAGCACCACAGAAAAGAATGTGTGTTTATTATCTTTACTTTTGAATAAGTGTTTAATTACTTTTAAGTCTAACCTGTCAAGACCTGTTAATCTCTTGTGTGTTAATACTGCATGAATGTGTTGTTCTGCCTGGCTGTCTCTGTATCTGTGTGCTGTTGTCATTGATATTTCTCTCTGCCTACATCTTCTCCAGCAGTTTAATACTACACAGCAGATAGGGGGAGTGTCAGAAAATGACTTTACAGGCGTGTGTGTCCCTGTGTAAGTGATGTGGCTGTTCTGAAGGTGTTTTTTATTGTAATGAAAAAGGGAATTTATAGATATATGCACCACAAACACCTCAGGCTGCAGTGCTGTTAAAATAACGTAACACTGTAGTACAAGTGGAGAAATTTCAGAGGAACATCTAGTTAATTTATTCATCTGGTTATTACATTGGGCACAGAAGATCAGCATTTGGCCTTTGGCTGTATGAATACCAGGTTTGATTAATAACATCTTCTGTCCAATAAAGAGACTAACTGGGTCTCATTTACCAATTATTGCAATAATAATAAAAATAATAATACATATTTTTATTAATAATTAAACAGATGTTCTCGTTTCAGTCCACAGAAAAGATGCTTTCTTGGATTCAAATAAAGTGTATAAGCACATGGATTAGTTTTTGCTATGTTAATGCATGTGGATTATTGAAAAGATTGGTCTGTATACCCACCGTAAATAATTAAAATAATTAATGTCTAAACTATCTGCATACTTCTGCACAAATACAGCTGCTTGTCTCCACAACCTGCAGTGACCACACAGCCACTCGTCACTTCCTGTTCTCATGGTCTCTGAAGATGCATTTTAGCCACAGAGCATGTGCAGTAAGATCTTTCATTCTCAAAACCTGCTAAAACCTGCTGAAACTATATCCAGAGTCATACCCAGTTTAATGGCATTCTGAAAATGTGAATGATTTACTGTTAAGTCAAGTTTTCTTATTAATTTCTTATTAAGTAAAGATGCGTGTGCTGGTACATCTGTTTTTGTAAGGACCTTTGTAACTAGTTAGATCATCAGAGCAAAGGCAAAGATTTTTAAATGAGGATTGACTGTGATGGTCTCACTGTTTTTATTAAGAGTTATTCTTTATAAATCAAACCGTGACTGTATTCTTATATTTCTAGTCATGAGAAATTTATTTGACGTGCATATGCAAGCAGAATATCATTCATAAAGTCTCATAGTGGTGTGACATTCATTGTGTGAATATATCTCAATATAAATGAATGTGTGAAGAGATGGTGGCTGAGAATTATTAGGTCATAGAAATACAACCATCTTTTTCCCTTCAGGAGGTTGTTCAGAGTTCTTTAATAACTTGTGTGGGGCCAATCAGTTCATTATATATATAAAACATTAAAATGCCCTTGTTATATCTTTTGTTTTTCTGTCGTTTGCTTTGTGTGACCTAGTTTCCCCTTGTTAGTCCCCTTTAGTTAAACTGTTATCCAGTTAATTAACTGATTAGTTCCTTGTTTGAACTTGTATTTATACTGCTTGTTTTCCTTAGTTTCTTTGTCTTGTCTCATTAGTTTTATGCATTAAAGACTATTTTTGTTAATGTTAATGTTGTTAATGTTGATTTTTTTCATGTACTCAATGGTGAATAAAAATGGTGCCGATTTTATGTGTGTGTGTGTGTGTTGCAGATGCGAGGACTGGACAACAGCACCTTCCAGTCCAGCATCCCAGTGGCTGCTGACATCACAGTGGGCGTGGTTTACTTCCTTTTTGGTAAGAGAGAGAATTGGTTATTTATTCATCTGGTGTTTTATGAGATCTCGTTAGACTTGTTCTGTGGATCATAAAAAAGTAAAGGTCATAATAGTGATGACTTCATAGTGATGCTCACTTTTGAGTGGAATTCACCTAAAATATGTACTGACGGGGGTCCTCCTGTAGGCTACTCTCATCACATCCTAGTTGCCCCTGACAACTGTCTTGGATAGCACAGATAACTGTATCTCAGCAATTTTTTAATGTGAGTGTTTATGTAAGTGCATCCACACTTCCAAACAGTTTGTGGTTTGAAGCCTGTTTATACTAACAGAGTTTGTCAGGGAATTAATTATTATTTTTTAAATTTGGACACATGATTCACAAATGTGGTAATGGCACAAATAGGCCAACAAAATTGTGTGCTATAGACACAGACCACGCAGTGTATTTTTCTCTCCTAACAAAGTACTTGGCTGTTATTTTCCCCACATCAAACACAGCTGATTTAGCTGCAGTCGCTGCGTTCATGATCACAAGAAAATGTCCATGAAATATCTTCCTTCAGAACTTTAATTTGTCTCTTGAGTCTGATGGTGCCACTCTGATTGTATCAGGCAAATTGTCCTTATTTTCCAACCTCACTGGATCTCACTGGATCTCACTGGAAAATGTAACTGTTTTACAAGGTGCTTAATTTACCTGAATTTGTATGAAATGAATCATACAAAAACATACAACTATTAGGGAAAAAGCAAGCATGAATAATAAGCATTTTAAGCATTTTAGCAAGCATTTTAGTTTGCTAAAATGTAAAATAGTTACAAATTGCCATGAGATTGTGCATTATATATAAATATACATTTATAATATGATTCCACTGAAAATAATAACAAATCTATAATTTAAATGCATAGCACTAATGTAGCATAGTGTGCCTCTTCAGCTGTATCGCCTGTGCTATATGAATATAGGGTATATATAGGGGTATACATGAATAAGACATATAAGGTTTTTTTAGGGTTGAGTAGGGTTGTGTGTAATCTTGTGTTTGATGTGTGTAATCTTGTGTTTGATCTCAGCCTGACATCCACTTTCTTCCTCTATAATGAATGCTGTTCTGTGCATTTTCTATACATTATACTGAAGCTACCGTAGGTTCGATATACTGCCCTCGGGTTTTCTTTCATACGCTGCACAGATGATACAGTCGTGATTTTAAAATGCTCTGTGGATGTCTGCGGGATTCATCGATTATTTATGTGAAGCAAACTGTCAGTGGAGCACTACACTGACATTTTACCACCTTCTTGGTCTAATTGTTTGTTATTTTGTTTGATGGTTCTTTCCATAACTTGTTGCTGCTTGATTAAAATAATGTTTAGTTAGTCACTGAAAAATGAAAGCATTCACTTAAAGTTTCACTGTAATCGTATTTACTGATGCGCGCAGGGCAGGAAAACAAAATCACACAGATCAGTTTGTTTTTACACTATAAAGCTAACTAAATATGAAATAAAACATATTATATTTTTGTATAATTTCTTAAAGGTTAAGCAGCATTGGTTAAAATAAAAGAAATGTGAGTTTATTCTGTACCCTGTTATGTGAAAAGTTTCTTTATTTCAGTGTTATTTCCAGTGTTTGAATTTGGCAACCTCAGTCACAGCATGTATACGATTTTAAAGAAGGGATCAGAAAGTATTTAAGGTTTAAATACTTTGTGTGTCAATTTAATGAGATTTCTTGACAATATACAAGGTTTGTGTTGGAAAGGCAGAACCAACTGAAATTTCTGTCAGATGTGTTTAACAGACCTCAACCGCATTAATGATAGTCCTGCTGCCTGATGTAATCTCCACATCTGAGGCAAGATGAGATCTGATTCAGTCTGATTCAATCTGATTCAATAATCCCAAAGTCTGGCAGATAAGAAATATTCATTTCAAATCACTGTTTTGCAGGTAAAGTCGTGTTTGAAGTTTCAGTCTAAATCTAAAATAATCATCGAAGAGGTTGAAGCAACTTATGTAATATCTAAAAAACATCATATAAATGTTAACAATTGTTATTTTATCCTGTAACATTAACATGCCCATAATTATTCTTGTCTTGTTTAATCTTTTTTGTTTCTGGACACATCAAAGCAAAAACTTACAGGCAGAGTAGCGGATTTATTTTAAAAAGTGGTTTAAATATATATAATACTCTAAGGAATATTCTTATATCTTCTGGGGAAGGCACAGGACAATAAAATGTTTGTCCAATCATTGCATTTGGTCTGGATGCAATGATTGGATGTCCGACTTGTCTGTCAATGTATCTGTGCATTCATGTGTTATTGGAGGCGTGGCTTTGGAGAGCGCTCTGAAGGGAGGGTGGGATCTTATGCTTTGAACGCTACGTTGCTATTGCTTGCAACCAGAAATTGGATACACTACCTTTAATATTTTGCATACACTTTGCAGAAAGAGTTGTTTTGTGATTCAGTAAAGCAGCCAGGTGTGAATAATGACTCATTTCAAGTCACTAACTCTAGYCCTGGAAAAGTCACAAATAWTTGWWATWAMATTCAAGGCTTGAATATTCATGAATCTTTATTTCTGGGACATGCAGAAGATAAAGGCGTATGACTATTTTTTCTGCAACTGTACCAGTGTTGTCAAGATTATCTACTGTAAATGAATACGCTGGTTAAAATGCAAAATACCTTGTGGAATAAATTCATTTGCCATTCATCATTCCACATGTTTCATACTGAACATATTCATGTCACAGTGTTTGTGTTGCAGGTGTTTGTTCACTCTGTGGAAACAGTATGCTGCTCTACGTGTCCTACAAAAAGAAACACCTTCTAAAACCAGCTGAGTTCTTCATTATAAATTTGGCCATCAGTGACCTGGGCATGACCATCAGCCTCTACCCCCTCGCTGTCACGTCAAGCCTTGCTCACAGGTATAACCCAGACAACTAAGAAACTATGGAAAGGACAAGGTTTAGATTGGGGTGCCCGTTCCTGCTTCTGGAGGGCCGGTGTCCTGAGTTTTGCTCCAGCCCCAATTAAACACACCTGAACCAGCTAATCAAGGTCTATCTAAGCAGACTAGAAACCTCCAGGCAGGTGTGTTGAGGCAAGTTGGAGCTAAACTCTTCCAGACTGTAGCCCTCCAGGACTAAGGTTAGACACTTCTGGTTAGGTAAATATGATGTGTCTGATGATGATAACTGAGAGATCAAATCGATCTCTAAATAACTAAACAATTTCACAATCTAAAGCCAAAGTTTAGTAATTAAAAAAAATGTTTTGTGCATTTGTAGTGAGCAGCTGGTATGTTTTGAACAGCTGTATGTGGGACGTAATCACAGGCTTGGAAACGTAATTTTATACACACACAATTTGCTGTCTTCTGTCGCTTTATGATTCTTCTAAACCCAAAACAAAGGAAAACAAATAGGCAAACGTTCACTTCAGTGCTCTGTCAAGTGGAAACTGCCTGCTGGACTCATAGATAATGTTAATGTATGCAGACATGAAAAGAATAAAGACAGAATCCAACAGATTCTTTTTTACAGAGCAAGTCTGTGTCACAGTACACATGAATTCAGACCACAGCCATCAGGGTCAAACTGTCTTTTACCGTGTCAAGAATTACAATCACTTCACAGTGAACCTGGAATGTCAGAGATGTGGCTTAAGAGTAATTCTTCAGGTTAGAAGCTAGAAGAGATTTTACTGCTGTGATGTTCGAGAACCTTTAAAACGTTAAAAAACATATATGTAATGTTTCTGTGAAGAATTTAGATTTCAAACAAGCTAAATTACTAAACAAGAAAGCTTCAGTAACTCAGTTCTAATTTCTACCTTCTACTGTATTGTACTGTATGTCCCAATGGCCTGTGTGGTCTGAGTCTTTGGAGGTCCCGGGCAGTCTAACGGTCCAGGGGACTGGCCTGATTCGTAATCTATCCTGTGTGTAAATTACATTTTATTAAATGTGTTAATTATATTTTTAAATAACTTCTGAATGTTACATTTTATTTCATCTTGCCCTGATGTCACAGGTGAGCTAGTTTGTGGTTAGTGTGTAGATTAGTTAGTCGTTTCCAGTGTGATCTAAGAGTCTGTTTCTGAGAGCTGTTTGTGGTTGCAGGTGGCTGTATGGAAGGACAGTGTGTGTGATTTATGCTTTCTGTGGGGTTTTGTTTGGGATCTGCTCTCTGACCACACTCACCATCCTGAGCACTGTGTGTTGCCTCAAAGTCTGCTATCCACTGCACGGTAAGAACACACACACACACACACACACACACACCCCAACTTAACCCTGTATTTTTTCAATGTAAACTTGATTTACTGTTTTGTTATGTTTTATGCATTGGTGTGTCTGTAGGTAACAGGTTCAGCTATGAGCACGGTCGTGTTCTGATAGCTTGTGCCTGGGCCTACGCTCTCGTGTTTGCTTGCTCCCCCCTCACTCACTGGGGGCAGTACGGGCCTGAACCCTACGGCACGGCCTGTTGTATCGACTGGGCCC
>JAZGTK010022740.1:0-10177 GCA_036877625.1 Ambastaia sidthimunki | reverse complement strand
CGTGGAGATGTTAGTGTTAGAGCTGTCATGATGTGGACTGCTGTCAATGTGTCATTGAGCAAGACTGAATCATAGGTGTGTGTGTGTGTGTGTGTGTGTGTGTGTGAAGGTAGAGAAAGACCCAGAGGTCACACTGTGCCATTTTCTGTATGAATAACACTGCTGACATATATGAAATATGAATTCTCCATCTTTTGTGTAGTAGGAAACATCTCTCTCAGTGTGGAATATAACATGGCAACTTCATTTTTTTTTGGTGAGAAGACTGGTCACACTTTCCCATGAGTCAGTCTTGTATTCTTAGGGCAGTCTTAAGTTAATAACTGAAAAATTGAGAGAAGTCATCATGTAGCTTAATATACACAGTGGAATATAGGAGTAAGGGAAGCTGTACAGTGTCTGAGTTCTCTGTTTTGTGTTGCATGTTTAATCAGGGGCCACCTGACACAGCCTAACAGATGAATATGACTTTAAACTCTATTAAGTTAAGCAGGAAATGACTGGACTGGTTCTGCTGTGAATGAAGGCTGTGTTCTGTTTATTTTGTGGTGTGACTCTCAGCTACCTTAAATGACTTTGTGACTCAATCACAAACGTTCCATCCCTAGAAACAGAAATCAGTTTAACAAACCCAGTAATGCTGATTGTAGGTATTAATGATTTTGGTAGGTACCAGAGGCTTCATATTGTATTACAACAACTAAAAATAAACTAATTTTTCAATTCTCTAGTTATAAATATGAGCATTTAAATGGGATGTCATCAACGGTTAAACTGTTTCATCAGCACTTCTGCATTGTGTTCTGTCAGTTAATTCAACACATGCAGTGTGTCTTGATGTTTTGGTGTCATGACATCAAGGCAATTTTTTATGTTGTCGTTTTGCATAGAGAGTTTTTTTTATTTGAAAAAGACGACTGAGGCCCTATATTTTAAGGCCAGTGTTGGAATGTCACAGATGCGGTTCAGGTCCGGCTGTTTGAAAGAAAAGTCTGAGTCAGTCAGCAGTGAGTCTCTGTTATTTCAGGAAGCACCGTTCACAGCGAGTCTCTCTGGACAGCTGCTTCAATGACAGTCAGACTGTTCACTGTAGTCACAACATCTGCCTTATTCCCACAGCCTCTGAAAATACTGCTTGAGTTTGTTATTTTTGCTTGTTAAGTTTTGTAACTGGTTAGACAGGTTTTATATTTCAGGATTCAGTCTGTATGAACTTTGAAAGGTTTCTCGTATTCAAATGTTAAATCCTGATCGCAGCCTTTTCTTTTATATTCTGGCAGGTCATGACTTGTCCAGGAGGGTCATGAGCTCTGATCACCAGACCAGTGTGATCTTAGAGATGAAAATAATTTGATTTGTCTGTCTTGTAAAGATCAACTTTAGGACCAGACTTGTTCCTTGACTGTTGTCATTTCCTCTTAAATGAGCATCCTCTTAACGTTTGTGTTGAGCAGAACAGGTCTGAACGCAGAAGTATAACTGAAGTCGCTCACTGGTTCTGAGTGTTTCTTTTGGAAATGGTGTTTTAATGATCCTGCCAGTCCTTTTGCCTTTGTATGGGCTCCTAATGCAGGTCTCTTGGGTATTCCAGGAGATAGATGGTGCTCTTCATTTGATTTGCAGCTCTGTGTCCCTTCTGGTTGGGGACTGTAACACTGATATATACACAGAGAGCTTTCAGAATTCAAACCTTTGATGAACAGACTCGTGCAGGAGGTTCTCCTGAGGAAGGATTCCTCCTGAGGATTATTAAACTGGCCTCCTGGAAAGAGCTTTTATACACTTTTTCCTGTTTGATATTTCAACGGCAGCGATAGCCGTTTCAACTGGTCTGTTTTTCATCTGTTTTTAATGTCCTGTTAAAGGATAGCTCACATGGTGTCCACATTTGATATTCATGGCATTGTTTACATGGACTTATGCCAGTGTTCAACATAGCAGTGTGCAGATTTCATACAAACACATCAGTCACTTGACATTTTGGCTAATAAACTGAAGTGCCCATTGGAGTTTGAATGTTTGTCATCGGATGCTGCTTGTTAGCTGTGGTACACCTATATATTGATTTATTGGTGTCACGCAGTCAGTTAGTAGTCAAAGTATTTTCATGTTTGTTTACACCATCAGTGACAGAACTTAGAACGAGAGCTTTAGTTTTGCATCACAGAGGTGATGACAGTAAAAGTCTTACAGAATACAATAAACCATATTTTCATACTTACTACGTGCCGTTGGTGCAGATTACAGTTCATAGCTGCCAGTTCTTCCACACTGACGTCTGTTTTCAATATTAAAGAAATTAATTTCAGGTTGTGCTAATCTCCTAAAAACCAGCTGTGTTATTAGAAGAAGTCTGCAGGATTCTGGAGAATTGCTTTGGGTTTAGCAAGCTTAAAATCAGTTTAAATTTTGCAGAGTTAAATAAAGAGCTCATGGAACAAACTGGGTTTCTTGATTTAATGCAGTGCAAGTGAAAAGAGATCTGTCTTTGTGTCCGATCTACAGCGCTAGCAGTCAGGAGTCAAATGTGACTTTCATTGATCAGTACTGAGTTCATTCAGAATCAGCACACAGCATTTCGTGACACATTTTAGCTGTGTTTAATAAAAACGGATCAGATTTGAAGTGTAATGCTCTTTGGCAGTTGTGGTCACATGCAGTCTGATGTTGAGTTCTTCACAGATCTACAGAGACCAGGAACTCCTGAAGCTTTTACTACACCAGTGTATTCAGACGTGTTGGTGTGGTCACACACCTGTGAACTTTTGACTTGTGTGAATGTGCTGAAACGGCTACAAATCCTTTTCGAAGTTCAAGCCCTCGTGGCCGTTTCTCAGACTTCTGTGAAGTGATGGATGAGATGTGTTCAGTAATAACTCTGTGCTGTCTTCTCTGTCTCCAGCTGAACCTTTCACCTCTAAAGTAAAGCAGATGCGACTGCACAAGGAGGACTTTGAAATCCTGAAGGTGATTGGCCGAGGAGCTTTTGGTGAGGTAAGCACCTGTCTTGCACTGAGATTTAGAAATGATTATAAGTTATGGCTGAGAACTGGGATGAAGGCAGTGGGTCATGTGAATGCCGGAGAACTGGTCTGGATCCTTGTGGTGTCATTGTTGTTTCTTGGGTATATAATTCTTTTTATGTCCCAGAGATGTCATGACATATCATAAATTGAGAAAGGTATAGATTTCCAAAACCAAAAATACTCAAAACTGTGAGTTTCCATTTTACGCATTTTTTCCATTTGGAAGGTGTGAAGCTGCTGTCATCTGCAGAATGGAAGCATGCCGAGCAGATGAGGATGGTGTCATGGTTTCTGAATGACTTTTGCAGTCAGAGAGTCTCTGTATTTAATGTTGATCTGTCACCCTGGCTGCTCCAGTCACACTCTCATAACTCTGATATTCTCTGTTATAATTTCACAATTTTATTTGCGATACATTAGTTACATACAGAGTTAGAGAAACACTGATCTCAGTTCAGAGCTGCAGTAAGTCAGAATGAATGTTGATTTGCTTGTGGTTTTAGATAAGAGTTTTATTTTGCAGCAGTAATCTGTAATCAGAGTTTAAGAATCGTGTCTTCTGAAATCTCATCGACTGTATAGAACAGTGGTGAGTAAAGTGTTGTCTGGAATAATGCTGGTAATTGCTGAAGCTGCAATGTGCAGCTAACCTAACCCTTGTTTTATCAAACTTATATGTGCAAGAGAATCACACCGTTGTTTTGATTGGACACTTTTGAAATAAATGTCCCATGTTCAACTTTCCTTCTTTTTTCCTACGATGGCTTAACGTGAATGAAATATTGTTTGATCGGCTCATCATGCTGCTTGGAGAAGTATGTTTGTACCAGTGTTCCCTCTAATTTTTGTCTTGTTGTTAGTTTTAATGTGTTAGTGAGGACATACCGGACTAATGATGTAGTCCACCCCCTGAACCTCTGGAATGTCTTTTGACTAGTACAGACCAATATGGTATTTTTGTCATTTTTCAGTATATTTGTAAAAACATTAGCCCTTACAAGTGTACACAAACCTGCACACACACGTGTCTTCATTTGTGTGGTGTGTACACCAGCAGTTATTTGACCTGCCCTGTAACTCTTTTTCACTTCCACATCCGTGTGTGATCTGCAAATCTAGATTTAAACAAAAAGCTTGTGATCATCTCATCTGGGCTACATGTTCCCTCATGCTTTCTACATGCAGGATCCGCATTCACTGGATTCTCTGTGTGTTACAGGTTGCAGTTGTAAAGGTGAAAAGTTCAGACAAGGTGTTTGCCATGAAGATCCTCAACAAGTGGGAGATGTTGAAGAGAGCTGAGGTTCATACACTCGCAGAAACATTCTTGTCATCTCACCCATTTGGGAAAAAGTGACGCTAATAACCCTGATGTGTTTATCTTCTCCAGACGGCGTGCTTCCGGGAGGAGCGGGACGTTCTGGTGAACGGGGACAGTCAGTGGATCACCACGCTGCACTACGCCTTCCAGGATGAGAACTTCCTGGTAAACATTTTCTCTTTTTGAGTGCCTCTATCTCCACATTTAACAGAAGACTTGGTCAGATCCGGTTGTGCACTTGTTGCTCAGTCAGTTTCTGTTTGTTGAATGAGTAAAACTTTAGAAATTTTGTGTTGTGTGGACTGGAGAGAACCACACCTCTGACTAGTTCCCATGTGGAGAATAGCTATGAGAATTACAGTCAGCCCAGTCAGATCCATGAGGAACCTATTGAGGTCATCTGAGGTCTGAATGATGTGATTGTTGTCCAAGCAGAAACCAAACACTATCATCTGTCTATATTTGCACTGTTAAATACTTTAAATGTTGTTCTGCAGTACCTGGTTATGGATTACTATGTGGGTGGGGACCTCTTGACCCTGCTCAGTAAGTTTGAGGACTGTTTACCTGAGGACATGGCCCGGTTCTATCTGGCTGAGATGGTACTGGCCATCGATTCTGTACATCAGCTCCACTACGTCCACAGGTGAGATGATGTGATGTGCTCTTAGCTGCCTGCAACTGGCTGTTTCTGCTTCACTTTCTCTTTGTTTATGTGTCTGCCTCATGACCTGTGACATTTGGCCTGTATTTTGTGGAAGTCTTTGGCGTGTGTTGATCTGTGGGATAGGAATTTCTTGGGAAATACAGGAAATGACCAAATAATTGGGATTTCTTCAGTTACAGAGGGCAGTTCAGGGTCGTCTCTGCCTGTCTGGTTGTTGCTGCTGTACGTGAAGCTCTGTTTCAGGGTTTAACGCTCAGTGGTGCTCAGGCTTTCAGTTGTGGAATTGATATATTGTGGGCTGTAATTTCAGGCTGTTGCTGTGGACCACAGCAGAGGTCCATGTGTGGAGTTTGTCTCTGGGTCTCAATAAGGATTGTAATTACAGGTTTAGCCAGGAGAAATTTAGTTATAAAGGGGTGCAATTCTTTGGGCAACTCCCTACAAAGGACAAAAATAGAGTCAGTTTAATTTTTGCAAACATTAAGCAAATTTTCCAGCGTTGTCAGGTTTGCTCGTGTTTGAAATGATGGTTGTGTAACTGCCTCTGTAGTGAAACACACACTGCAGCAATGCAAATACCGTGAATGCTCACCTGGAATTCTTTAAATTTCAAACCGACCCACATTCCCAACAGAAAGGTTTCTCACACACGAGTGTTTTATGAGTGCCAGTAATGTGATGGATGGGGCTTACAATGGTCTATTATGTTGGGGGGAGGGGTGCACACTACAGGAAGTTGCCAGTTTGTGTGCCAGTCTGTGAACTTCCTGTTTGTCTGTCCACAGGGCATTTCATGTTTCTTAAGTTTTGGGCTGTGATTCTCAGACACCATCTGCACTGACCGTGTTTGTAAATTCTCAGTTATAATGCGTTTGTGTTTACGGAGTGTAATCTGTGTGTGTGTGTTTTGAGGTGTATCGTGAGCACACACATATATGACACTAAATCACTGATATACTGTGGTACATTTTGGCCTGGGCAGCTGTTTTTTTTGCTTGATATCTCACTTGTGTTCATTGACGCTGACAGTTTCATGTCATGGAGGAGCGATTATGAACAATATGTGTGTCGCTGGTTTCATACCTGCAGTGTTTTGCATGTCAAGTATTTGATAAACATCTCAATTAACAGGAACTCTTAATGTCAACATGAAATGTAAAATGAACCCGTTTGCTTTCAGTACATGTTCCTGATCTCTTCCTGCATGATTCATCAGCCCCTCCCCTCCAGAGAAACGTTTTTATTACCCAATTTATTCAGTTCATAATGAGTAAAATCAAACCTTATACTTGTTTTCCCAGTAAATATTCTTTATAACCTCAAAATAAGTCGTAGTAGAAAGATTCAGGTTGATATCTTCCATCTGCTTATCAAAGTTTTTTGTACATTAAAAGCAGTTTTGTTTGTACGTTAATCATGTTTTTAAATCTACAGCTTGTTTCCAGAAAAGAAGCTTCATGTTATAAACGAAAGTTTAATTTTACTGCAGCTGAAGCTCTCTTATTTCAGAAGAACAAGAAAAATACAGTTTCCCTCATACATGCCCTTTAACCTCACAAACAACAGCTTTAACATTGTGTCATGGCAAAATGCCTGTTAATATAGCTGCATTTCTAGTTAATGGGGCTGTAATCTGATGTCATATGGAAACTAAAAAACAGTGAAAGTGTCTCTTGATGTGAACAGCTGTGAATATTTGTGTGTTTGGCTCCAGTCAAGTTGACTCTCATTGGCTCATCTGAGCTGATTGTGGAACTTTGACCGGAGTCTCGATCTGTTCACCAGAGGTCAGCAGTTCAGTTCTCACATGATTCTCATTCCACACACAGACAGGTGTGTGTCACGCCCGGGCAAACCCACCTGATACCACCAGACCAGCGGCAGTAAATGTTCTGAATGCAGCTTACTTACAGTCGGCTGTGAGAGCATCTGCTTTGTGTCCGGCAGACGTTGAACATGCATGTTTCTCCGAGAGCCCAACGGCATGTCTGGGATTTTTGACACCTCATCGTCACTTCAGAGTCTCTGATGGACAAAATACTGCCACCTACAGTCCGTCTCGTGGCGTAGAACACACCCACCCATACATACCACCCATACACACCCTGGCAGAGAGCAGTTCTATATTCAGATACCTCATCATGAAATGGCAGATATAACTGGATGTATCTCACTGAATTAAGTATGTTATTGAGCTCATTATGTTCTTTTATGTACTGTTTTATGTTTCCATTTTGTTTGTAGTACATACTGTACACTATGCAGTACACTAGTGTTTATTAGTAGCCATTCCAAACAGTGTTTAGCGAATTCCCAATGGTGCTTAAAGACTCTCAGATTCAGGGTGTGGTGTGACACAGCTGCAGAGGGTCTTGAGATCTGCAGGGTGATCAGTCTTGGCCTGGAATTCCAGGAGCTCCCAGAGGAATGAACAATTCTGCAGCATCTGAGCAGATATCTCAAGCCCAGATCCTCAGTCACTGATTACCATCTGCAGACTCCTGGAGGCCTGGAGAAAGACCCTCACATTCCTGTGGTCTCCTTTAGCAAGAAACACGCTGGAATCACCAGTTAACTACAGTGTGACCTTTATGTGTCATTACAGAGTTTCCTGTTCATATGGTGTGGCAGAAGACTTCATGAGTAGAGTTAGGGTTAGCAGTGAGGGAAGTCATTAGTAACTGTAGATTACTGTGGTGGGAATCGGCCTCTCGGAGCTCAGCTGCAGGAGATTGTGTAATTTGGGTTATTATTGATTTAAGCGCTGTGTTTTCTGCTGGCTGAGAAGATGAGCTCTGGAGTTCTGATCATGGGGTCAGGCCCTGATGCTTTAATGTGCTCAGTTCATGCTAACTTAGTTATTGACCCTGTGGACTGTGTGCAGGTTGATCAGAGATCCTGAAAGGCCATCTCGTATCTTCTGTGATGGATCAGGAGATATGACTCTGTCCTGACACCAGGTCCCTGGGGTCCCTGAGCACTGACAGCCAACAGCTGAGTTCAGATAATGCCTTACACTGCTATTGTCAGCTTCTTTATGGATGATAATCGATTGGCATTTTCTGTGTTGTTATATTTTCTTTGGAGCTGTGATCAGTCTGTTTGCAGTAGCCTGTTGTATTTGTGAAGGAGTAACTGCTGTGTTAATCAGTATAAATGCTGTAACTCAAACTAAACTGTGTTACACATCAGTCGTGCTTCAGCAAAACTGAGCTTTTAATTGTCATATAAATAAATGCTCGCTGAAGACTTATTTTGAACTTAATTTTGACATTTCTTTTTAATGCTTTTGTATATTGTTTAAGGTTTCGTATATATATGTACTTAAGTGTATATGTACATTTATTTTTATATTGTATGCTATTTGCCCCTTGTGATTCAAATATATGAATAATTGCTTTTATAGTTTTTAATATTTGGGTATTTGTAAGATTGTATGTCCTGGTTTGTTAGGATAATCATTTTTGTGCCAGATAAATAACTTAGTTAGTAGTTGTTAGTAACTTGTGGTACAGTTAACTTGTAGAGTAGCTTATGTATAGGAAAACAAGATGGATAAAACATTAATGGTGACATCTGTATCCTGCTGTCCAGGAGAACAGAAACTCAGTCCTCTCCTCACATACTTCTTGTGTTTTCTGAGTATTTTTTCCACGCTAGTGTAGGTTCATTCAAGAAAAACAGCACCTGTTGAGGAAGCTGAGGTATGATGTCAACCACTAAACAGGATGTGGTGTAAACCCTGAAGGAAATGCTTCACCATTGGTGGTTGTTCTGTTTCTCACAGGAAGTGATGCGTCATTTCCAGGAAATGAGGAGATGTTCTGTGTTAGGTGAAGACGAGGCTGTCCGGCCGTCAGCTGTCATATTAGCGGGTTGTGGTGTTAAAAACCAGTGCAGTAGAGTGTATGCTTGTCAATTATTCATAAAGCAAACGACACACACACTTGTGAGACTTAACAAATAGACGCAGAAGGAAGGAATGCATCAGTGTTTCTGTTTATGCGTTTAAAGGGGAAATGACAGCGTTTAGAAACGGTTCAGCACTGTTCTTGGGCTGTCCGTGGGAAAATAGTTCTAGTTCTCTGTCAGTTCAGATTCAGTTCACTCAAAAAGAAAGTAATTTACAGTAAAGCCATTTTTGCTACTACCATGCTAGTGTGTTGAGTCTGGTTGCCTGGACCTTCAGATAACACAAGTGCAGAGTTTCAAGCTTTCTGAGTGTGTTCACATTAGGGATGTGTGGATTTCTCTGCTTTAGTGTCAGTACACATCTCTGCTTGTGTAAACACAACTGCTCCAGTGTTTCCAGTGTGAATCTAGATCAAATTTACAAAGGAGTAACAGTCTCTCTCTCTCTCTCTCTCTCTCTCTCTCTCAAGCGTGTTCTCACACAGCTTCAGGTAAGCTGTAATAGAAGCACAGATTTACAACACTTTGATGCCTATATGTTTTTTTTGTGCCGGTCACAGGCAGGGAAGAGAGAAACCTCTTCTAACTAGTTAACACTAATCCATCCTTACTAATGTGAGATTTAAAGGGAGAGTGCAGATGCCGGGGGTCACTGACCTCTGTTTTGACTTGAGCTCATATATGAGCATGTGTTACGTGAGGTGGATGGACACTTTAGTGTAAAGATGTTTCCAGAATGAAGGTGATTTACAGAGAAGACACGAGACCCTGTTGTGAAGCCCACTGTGAATTACTGCTGTCTCATTAACAAGCCCTACAACAAGTTTCTGCCACTCCAGGGTTGTAAATTTAAAGCAGTTTAATTTCTTTGAATGATGGTTGATGCATTCATAGACATTGTGACTGATGTGCGGTCAAAGGTGTTTTCAGTTTCAGACTCATAATGTAGATTTTGTGTCGATCCTAAACGGCGCCAAACCTGTAACGATGCGTTACAATATAATGTTTAGCAATTAAACCTGACATGTTGTTTCTAAAGGTTATGTTTTGTAATGATGTGTTTGCTCTGTTTCTCTCTGACAGAGATATAAAGCCAGATAACATTCTGCTGGATGTGAACGGACACATTCGCCTGGCAGACTTCGGCTCCTGTCTGAAACTCACAGAGGACGGAACGGTTAGTGTGTTCACTGTTTAAATACAGTTAAATCCGGATAGTGTGCAAAGTTCACAACAGTTTGCTGTCAAAGT
>JAZGTK010022738.1:0-10178 GCA_036877625.1 Ambastaia sidthimunki | reverse complement strand
GTTTAGTGCCTTAAATTACACAATGATGAAGAGAACAGCAAACAAAGAAAGTGTATCGTATACGTGCGTGTGTGTGACTGGTGTGAGCTTTTTAATTACAGCCACTAATGAAAGCAGCAGGTCAACAACAGGAAGACTACACAACAATCAACACAGCAGACTGTGGCTCCCTTCCAAAACCTACTGAGCTACCTCGCTGCCTACTTAGGCAACTCTCTTTAAAGGCAACATTTTAACAGATGAAACCTCATACAGTATGTGACTGCTTTGGACACTCCACATGGGAGACTCGACTCACAGTTATTTCCAATAATCTGGTGTTAACGTGACGCTAAACTAACAATGAGCTTGATGAAAGCTTGTGTAGATTAATGTTAATGATAATGACACGTGTGTAATGGTCAGCCTGGGTGTTTCTGAGTGTGTGTGTGTGTGTGTGAGCTCCACCAAAACATGATTGCATTTGTATTTTCTGAGTCTGTAACAACAGCTGAATTCTAAGTTGTTGCTAGTCTGTGTGTGTGTGTGTGTGTGTGTGTGTAATGTGAGAGAGAGAAATAGAATGTGTGTCTGTGTGTGTATCGGTGTGTGTGTGTGTGTGTGTGTGTGTGTGTGTGTGGATGAACAGATGGTCAGTAAGATTATTGATGCCACATTTTATTAGTCACGTTTTATGCTGTGGCATACACACACGCAAATACACACTTGATCCACACATTATTTACCTCCTATGCAGATCTATAATGCACACATCCACGTATACATACTTATATACAATCAAAATTAGAAAATGCTAAACAAACACACCATCTGGTTATATAGTTGTGCAAATAAACGCATTAAAATCCACATCAGTACAGAATTTCACTATAATGGCCTTTATTTCAAACCAGGCATTTTGTCATTATCATTCGAGGAGTGTTTTTAAAACATGACCCTGACTAAGTGTTTATGTGCATCGATGCATTGATGACGGTGAAAAAACAACGACAATTTTCATTTCTGGGCGATTTAACCATTTAAATTGTATTATTAAAAGTGCGAAGGACAAACAAGTTTACAAACGCTGCTTTTGTTTGTTATTAAAGACAGGATAATATGATGGAAGTTTAGTTGATTTTCTAAAATACATTAGCATTGCCACAGCATTTATTTAGAGAATGAATCTAATTGCCCAAAAGGTGACAGATAAAGCTGTGATGGTTTCATTTTGTCACACAGATGGAAGTGAGAGAGATACCTGTCTTTGCTTGCTGGTTTCTTCTGTTGTAGTTTGGTGTTTTTTAGTGTTTTCTTCTTCTTGTCAGAATCTGATTCGCTGGAGCTATTCTCTGATTGGCTGGAGCTCTTGTTCGAATCTCCACTGTTCTCCTCGCTCTCAGATTCACTTCCTGATTCTACAAGCACAAGCAAACTCAACACTTAACCACAAACAGATAATAAAGATTATGAATTAAAAGTTCTCAGTTGCCTGAAATGTTATCACATAACCAGCCACACACACACAAACACACACACATCCTTAAAAGTCAGAAAATGTGACAATTGTTTTTCTGACCTTCAGTGCTGCTGTCCTCACTGCTGCTACCCTCTTCCTCCTCCTCCTCATCTTCCTCAGAATCAGAATAGAACTTATCTTTTGATTTGGCAGGTTTGGTTTTACCGAGTGCTGGTGCTCCTGTCTCCTGTACCTGCCCCGGGCATACAGGAACAGGAAATGATGTCAGAATCATTCAACAGTTTTCATTGGCTATTAAGTATTGTGAGAATTAATGGTGTGAAAGATAACAGAAACTTGAGGCGGGCTTACCGGTTCAACCACCTCAACATTTCTCACTGATTGGTCGGGAGCAACAGCCGGCCAATCAGAGAGCTCCAGGTAACCATTGGCCTGAGTATTCAGAGTATGAGACAGTGTGCCGAGTTGAAAACGATCCCGATCTAAGAGAGAAGGACAAAACATTAAGAGAAAGACAAATACCTGCTTCATTCAGCTGAATTTGACAGCTAATCTGTCCTCATAATGGGTAAAAACATCTATAGTTTGAACAACAAAGTGACATTTGCTCTTCAAAGTCTCTGAAAGTCTGCCTACGTGAGACTAATAGACTAAGGCCTCCAGTTTATCGGTCCAGCTCTGAGTAATACTGTACTTCTTTCTCATAAACAAAAAAAGCAATAAGTGTCCTCAAAGGCATTCAGAAGAGCGACTGAGTAATTGACATTAAACTGGCAGAAATGTCGTGGCATTCATGTCTGCCCTTCTTACATTACATTGGGTCCATCCCATAATAACCTATATGAACGAGTAATCACTGCGACTCAGAGACGTACTCTGCAGAATATAAACATAAGCAAAAAAAACTCAAACACATTGGATCTTAACCGCCAATATTAGAAATGACAGGTGCAGTTAAATGTCTCGCAAATGTTATAGAGTAAATTTATGCCGCATTAACGAAATACAGACTAACGGTTGCGTTGTTTGTGCGTTTGCATTGCTATAGTAATTTATTTATAGTAACCATGGGGATGATTGTGAAATTGCTGAATTAAAACCAAAAGCGGAGCCAAAAACCTGGAAAGAATTAAGGGTGGGTAGTCTGAAAATGTTTTTCCACCACTATTAGAAAAAAGAAGTGAGCGAGAAAGAGACAAACAGAGGAGATCTGATTTACGCCTACATGGCGAGTAAAAGGTTCACCTTACGTGACGCCCCTTGACTCCAAAAACACACAAAGAGGTTTCTGGAGGCTTTGTTTCATCATGGAGCTACATAATCAGCCCTTACAAACTTTATTACCTCCTATTAAGAGCGAGACACGCTTTAGCAAGCACTGAGAACGATACTCAGCACAACAAAAATTACCCTCAATGACAGCCGGCAATCAATCACATGGAGCACATCCACCACGCTACACCCAAATCCATCCATCCATCCATCCATCCATCCATCTACAGGAGCAATTGAGCAACACCCTTTTCCTGCTTGTGAGTGTATTTACTCCCATTTAATTGCAGGTGAAGTCTGTGAATGCGCGGGAGGCGTGGCAAACCACCGCGTGGGCGTGTGCGGGCGAACGGGGCTGCCGAATTCGACTCGCATCAGATGCCCGATATCAAATTACCTCAAATTCAACAATTCAATTCCACGCTGGAAGAACATGAGGTGTAGCCTCAAGATTTACTTCAGGAAAACCGGCTGCGTGACGTTTGATGCAATGGATTACGGCGTTCTGCGTGCCGTATTGATATTTACGGGTTAACGTTGTTGTCATGGACGGCGGGTGAGAATTCCCACGGCGGTGTTGTGTTTTTCAGCTGAGCTGATGCTCTGCTGCAAAGCTATGATGTGCAGAAATAGGGAAGCGGGGAACGTAAGTGAAAGAGATCGGAGGGATCGCTGTATTGACGTGGACGTGTAATACAGAATCAAGGCATTTCGGCACACAAATTCCATAGGAATTTTTTAACTGTTTTATCATTCACCAAAGCTTTAAGTGGTTTGCGTAAGTGGGGCGGCCTAGAGATTACGACCAGAGGGTTGCAGGTTTGAATGTTGCTGGGTTTCCCACAGTTTCCACCTGATTTAATTCATTTTCAATTGTTTGGATATTTTAAAAATCCTGTTATAAAGATCACATTCACAAAGAACAATTTTTAATTAGTTAAATATTTTAAAGTAACTTTTCCAGGCCTGAAAACCACATTAATATTTGTTTTGTACCTTTAAGGCTATTATAACATAGCATGTTCAAATCAAGTCAAATTTTGAACCTTAACACTTTTAATAAGTAAAAAATGATCTCAGTCTTAAACTGATCTGAAATGGTTTCTGATTGGTTTCTTCTGATTCTGAATGGTTTCTGATTGGTTTCTTCTGATTCTGAATGGTTTCTGATTGGCTCTGTGTGATCAGTATGAAAGTGTTTCACCTTTGAAGGCCGACTGTAGCACAGGAGCCGGTTTGGGCGCCATCAGGATGCGACGGGCGTATTTGTTCAGCGCTCCGCTCTTCTCGTTCGGAACAATCAGCTGGCGAATGAATCGTGTCCGGTCTCTGATGTCATAGTTCTGATCATACTTGCCCAAGTTCAGGATATACTGAGTCAGCAGTTTAGTCTGTGTAAGAGTCAAAGGATAAAGTCATGAGTACTGAACGAGAGACTGTGCTATGACTAGTAAACAGGCCCAATATTATCATCATAGAATCATTGTTCTGTAATATGTAATACTTTAAACTGTTTATTATTAATACAGCTTTGTTAGCTGTTAAGTAGTTGTTGGCTAATTTCTGTAAGTATCGGTTAAAATAACACTTTATATATACATTAGCACATTAATGCATCACACTGAGAAACAAGCAGCAAAAAAGGATCAGAGAAAACATACGGCTTGTTTACTGGAAGGCAAGACCCCACTCATCCTTAACCCCTGTATTGTTACAATTACATTTGCAACTGAAAACGTTTGTGTGATGTTAAATTCTTGTAGCATAATATCGTCATCATTGTCCTTTAAAAAATACTGAGTGCACTTTTAGATTATTATTGTTTCAACACACACAACTATAAGAAGCTCATCAGCTTCACCTGTTTGGAGTTGGTCAGGTACAGTTTGGCAGCCAAATTGACAGTCTGGAGTTTGACGATGTCCTCCTCACTGGTGAAGGTCTTGGCCATCTTTCTCAAGACGTCAGGAGCGATCTTAGGGACATGTTCACAGTACTCACCCATCAGCCACAGGATGCTGGCTCTCGCCATGGGGACCTAGGATATAATGGACCACAAATACAGTAAAGTACAGTAGAATACAGTAAGTCCTACAAGATGTAAATTTACATAATTGGTTGCACACAAAGAAACAACTGTTGAGTTATATAGTGCATTTGTCTTACAGTGATGTTGTCAAACAGTTTGGCCATGTGTTTGATGATGTCACTGTGCTGTGACGGCTGAGTCTGCAGAAGTTTTTTGATCACCACAACGCTTTCCGCGACAACGGTTTCTATGACGACAAGAAGCAAACATTGTGATTGACAGTACACTTGGCATTTTGGTAGAAAATCTACCTGTCAGGTTTTCACACAGACAACTTCAACTAAATTAGTAACTTCAGAAAAGAAAGATTTGAGTGAGGTTGGATTACCATCTCTGTTGGACAGCAGCAGAACGAGACCATTGAGGCAGGTGTCTGTCACCTCAGAGATGTTTGTGGCACATCTACCGATGGCCTGGATGGTGGCTGCGGCAAAAGCTTTATCCTGACTCTTTACATACGTCTGAAACACACATACAAGTTCATATATCTGCCATTATGAGCTGCCACAAGAGACAGCATTTTATATTACATATATTTCCTTTCTTCTTTGGTTCCAGTGTGGAACATTACCTGGAATTCTCTCAGTATGGTGGAGATGTTTGCTTCATTAGCCAGGTTAGTCAGAATCTCCAACTGCAGGATTTAAACAGTCAAAATTTAATAAGCCAAACCCAGAAACATCAAACAGACAGAAATGACAGTTTAGCAGCTCCTAAACATCAACACAGAGCTGACAAGGTCAAAGTCAAGACTGTGATGTTTACCTTCAGTGTTTTGATGTGTGTGGGATCTGTTGATCTCACATAGAAGCTCTTCATGAAAGGCTCAAACATCCCCTAAAAACACATGAATAGATATTACCTCAGATTTTACTTCAGATGTTACCTTAGATGTTACGGTTGAGATGTTGTACCTTCCTCTGAATCGACATGGTGGCGATGTTCTGCAACACGACAAACTGAACCTCCCTAAAGACCAAAAACACAGAACAATGTGAACATAAAGAGGAATTAAATCATGATAATAACTGTGTGTGTGTGCGCGTGTGTGTGTTACCTGTGACTCCTCAGAAGTCTCACCAGGGATTTGGTGATAATACTGAGCTCATGTTTGGGTGCCAAATGCCAGTAAAGTTGTGCTACTGCCATCACAACCTGACAGAGAGATTATCAAAACCTATTAATAAATGTGTGTTTTAACTGCATCTTTACCATATTCATTTTACACAGGAAAAAATGTAAATTGTCATAACACTAATTTAATGAATAACATTCATTTTGGTCTATTCATGACCTTTTGTATGACTTCAGAATACTTGCAAAAAAAAAAGCAAAAATAATAATGGCCACTTTTACAGTGCTGTTTGAAATTATGGGAGCATGAGTAAATACATTTAAAACACAATAAATGCAATAAAATTAGGTACTGCCCTTTTAAAATGTTGCCATAAACAACTTCTGTTTAACATTTATAGCTGTGTCCAGATAAACCTAATATTAATAATTATAAACCATTAATGTTTTTTCTATTATTTATTTTAGAGCATGGTTCTTTTGTAAGAAGAGAGACAGGGTAGAAGAGAGAGAGACAGGTGAGGAATACACATCAGAGAGAAAGACAGGTGGACATAAAGTAGCCATTGAAAGAGAGAGAGATTAATGGAAGATGGGGTGGAGAGTCAGAGAGAGAGAGAGATGTGGAGCGAGAGAGGGAGAGAAACAGAAAGAGATAGATGGTGATAGATTAGGAAGCCTTCAATGTATGTAATGATTTTGTCTTCCCCAAATTACTTTGACCCCAATATACGAACAGGACAGCAGACTTCAACATATCAACTGCTAAACCAGCAGGGGAGAGAGAGAGAGACAAAGAGAGAGAGAGACAAAGAGAGAGAATTGATAAAGATAGAGTGAAGACTGACTGTTGAACAATGCAGGACAAGTTTTAATCAAAACATATCACACACGCACAAAATCACACAAACACAAGTACACAGACACAAACCACACAACATACCTGTAAACACACACAGACCTTGAGCTGAGTGATGGAGCGCTTGAGTCTGTGTGTGTGTGTGTGTGTGTGTGTGTGTGTGTGTTGGTGTATCAGAAAGAATGTTTTCCGAGTGAATTTCGATGGCTGTGTGTGTATTAATGTGATAAAACTCTGTCTGGTACAGCCTTGGTCCATCTTATACTTTGATGTATAAACACACACACACACTTAAACACAAAACACACACTTAGATGCATCGTGAAGGCCTCTGTTATTCCTCAGAGTTGAACAGGAAGTTATTTTAGATAGAAAGAGAATAGTTGTGTATAAGTGGCCGTTTGCACAAGATTTGCTCTTGGGCTTCATCTGTGTTTCTTAATTGTTGCAAATTGTATGTAAATATACATCAGATTGTTTTGTTACTGAAACAATGTCAGATTTTACAGTAACAATTATAACATTTGTATTCTGTATTACCAGAAAGCTGACATTGCTATGGCGTCCAGTTATTCTTAATTATATAACGTGTGTGTGTGTGTGTGTACTCACAGCAGTGTTTCTACTCTGTAACAATGGTTTGGTGTTTCTGAGCAGAAGTCTGTGGTCAGGGTCCATGATGTAAGGTTTGGACCGATCCATCGCCTTTTCTTCTTCTGAATCATAAAAGGCCTTCTCACTGTTCTCATCAAACACAGCATCCTACAAACACACACGAATAACAAACAATGAACAAACAAAAGACGTCAGAGATCACTAAACCACACTAAACCAAACACACATTAAAGAGAAACGTATGATGACAAAGGCATTTCATTGTTCTTTATAAACAGGCTCTTGGGTCTCCTGTATACAAAATTACTTAAGGCTACAGAAAACAACCCTTTTGAAAATTGAAAAACAGAATTGAAAAACCTGAAAACCGATGCTATAATATAACCCGGGTAGAAGAGCTTTAAAACAAGTAAAATACTAAATATACTGGTTAAGGTGTAGTAATGATTACTGAATGAATGTAAACACATGCTAACACACCTCTCTCGACGGGCTGATGAACTGCGTCCTAGCGTAGCGTGTTAGCATGTGTATGATGACCACCTGACCCCACTCCTCCACGTCCACCAGCAGGTTACACAGCTTCCGGTAGTTCTTATGAATCAGGTCTATCCGGTCCGGACACACCTCCTCAAAGGCCATCACAACGCTTCCTGCAACCAGCTGCAACAAACACGCCAACCTCAGTAATAGCGTTTAAACCCTCACACTCTTAAAACACACAATCCTGAGACAAATTAGCCAACCCGGTGTCAGTATACCCTAAACATGTATGAGGCTGATGGCCTCTTCTGATTGGCAGTCTGAAAAAGGACTGTGATTTTAGTGTATTAGACAAATCTGGCAGGTATTATACATAGCTTATGCACGCTGCTGATAAAAAAAGTCACTTATGAGCACCTTTAACAGTGTAAAACAATATATACAGCTAATTTACACATGAAATAAGTCTATAATGGCTTAAAAACAGATGCTGAGAGAGTTTTGTAAACAACAGGAAGATGAACCACAAGTTTATTTCCTGTGCTAAATGAATGCAGTAAAATTAGCATTCAAACTAAAATAAAATATAGTCAAAAATAGCAAGAACACAGGGGGTTCAGAGAGAGAGAGAGAGAGAGAGAGAGAGAGAGAGAGAGAGAGAGAGAGAGATTGANAAGAACACAGGGGGTTCAGAGAGAGAGAGAGAGAGAGAGAGAGAGAGAGAGAGAGAGAGAGAGAGATTGAAGGCCTCTCAGGAGATGGTTGTGGTCATCCATCGCTACAGAGACGTGGGTTTGCATTCATTGGCTAACAACCAGTATAAACTCTTCAACCTACAATAAATCAACACACTAAATGCACTACACACACACACACACACACACAGAAACAACAAAGAGCATCTTCACACACCAACTAATACACTGTGCTTAAGTACCTTAAAACAGTGTGCAGACACACACGCTTTACAAACTCACCCAGACACACACACAAACACCTCCACAGTTTCAGTGTAATTATCACTCACCCGTTTCTCCTGCAGAACCCTAAAGTTGTGCTTGAGGTTTATAATTGCAAATTAAGCTGATTAGGTTATATATGTGTCGTAATTACAAACCTCAGTGTGGTAGCAAAACAAACAGATGCTTGGAAGATGACAACCTGTTCTGCTTCCCACCAAGCTAATATAACACACCACTCTTACTTTAGATTAATCAACTACTGTATACAAAAAAGAGAGGGAGTGTGTGTGTGTGTGTGTGTGTGTGTGTGTGTGTGTGTGTGTGTGTGTGAACAACAGAGAGAGAAAGACACTGATCAGATCAACTGCTTCATTTATCATCATGTGACAAACTCTGAGCACGCAAATTACATGTAAGTGACCTCTTACATCTTCACAAACAGGGTCTAAATGTAACTATTTTTGCAGAAATTAAAAATATTTACTAGCCATAAGAATTTCCTACCGGCCATAAACTGTAATATTATGTATAGTTTATAATACACGTTAATGCAATAAAGGAAAAAAATTTTTTCTACAGGTTTCCACGGATATATGTTGCCCTTATTGAGTTGTGTTGCTTATATTTTTTCAGTTTAAGGAAGTTAAACGTATCTTGGGTGTGCGTTGCCTCCTCTGTGTCACTCATACGTAGTGACCTTCTCTCCATCACTCTGTTCCCTATAACCAAACAACAGCTCCAAGGTAAACTACACCCACCTTCAACACCCACCCATCACCAAAGCTTTTACTTACACACACCTCATCAACAAACCTCTGCTATCTCTGCTGCTTGACAAGATCTTAATGGAAAAATCACACTAAGCAAATGGCTCCTCTAATAACAATAAATTTCCTGTAAAATTATGAAGGGTACAGGACGTTTCCCGGGATCCATTTGGTCATGAATTATAATTAAGGCCGCGCGCGGGTCATCAGCGCGCGTGATTGATGCGGCTGGCGCTCGCGGTCAGACCGAACGCGCGCACGCGCCTAGTCGCGCGCTCGTACATCATCAACGCCAAAACGTGCTGGCGAGCATCCTTTCCAATTTCCACATCCCAGGAGATACACAGACACAAAAACCAGATACAATGAAAGCAGCACAGCGATATTTCCTAGTAAATATTTACCACTGTGCAGATCTAGTGACAATTCGAGCGGTAGATGTGAAATACAGCTCGGTGCTAAAAGCCTATGAGAACATGGCTAAACTTCACATCCCGAGGCCGTAACTTTTATCTGAGACCAGCAGTCCGGTAGTTTATGATAATGTGTTTCTGAGACTGTTTCAGGGGCCTGATGGGAATGTTTTCCAGTCTGGGAG
>JAZGTK010022737.1:0-10178 GCA_036877625.1 Ambastaia sidthimunki | reverse complement strand
ATTTTGATAGTTCCCACTAAAATTGATATTCAGAATATACAGATCATTCAATATTCAGCAGAATATTCAGAAATCCTACATTTCGTTTTGCAGGCTCCTCTCGGACGGACAGACAGGCCTCAATAAGGATCACGCCCATGTCGTCTTCTGCATTGCTGGGGTCCTCCAACCTCAGTGTCATCAGAATTGTTCTGCACAGAAGTTCACAAAGTTCATCTGTGAACTATTATGGCTTCTGAAAAAACTACTTAATGAAACAGAATCTTTAATATCATTTAATAATGAAAATTATGAAATATGAAAATCCTCACTTGTCAAGCTCCAGTTTACCGACAGAAAATCTGCTTGAGCCCATGAAGTCATTGGACCGGAGATCACGATCGTACACCTGCACCAGTCAGAAGACTTTAAAGCTACTTATACTTTTCTTTATTAAACTGCCTTTATCAGAAGGTTAAATCATTCAAATTAAGGTTTTATTAATGACTGTTATATTTACTTCTGTTTTACAAAACCAAGTCAGGAGAATCAATGTGGATGATATAATCAATCCATTTCATTCAGTGTAAAATTCAATCAAAATTGTATGAAAAAACAACAGCAAAAAAGATTTGTGACAGCTGTTTGTGATATTTAGTGATCTAAATAGGCGACAAACCTTAAGATGCACAGTCTGATCAAGGTCTCTGACGGGAAAACAAAATGATTCGTTCCATGTGGGATTCAAATTCTTGTTCACAACTTTGCTTTTGTGGATGTGCTTGCCATCCAATTTGAATTTGACAAATGGGTCACTGGTACCTGTTGAAAACAAACAAAATCTGACCTTGATAAACACATAAAAAAAAACACAGGATGGAAACTTATTGAAATGTAATCTGTACGAGGACACTGATATTATACAGACACAAATAAACTCTCAGACAGGGAATAATCTAGATGCTTTATCTAGAAGACACTTGTTTAGCGTGTGGATGGTGGACTTTGTGTCTTTTAGAGTGATGTGAGCTAGCTGATCATGAACAAGGAAAAAACTACATCCAGCGTCAATCTCTTAATGTGATACAGCTGCATGAAACTCCAGAAACCAGGAGCAAGTCGTGCTAATCCGCAAAGCCTGTTAAGAAAGTCTGTCTTGTGTCTGTCTGTCCGTGAGGGGAGGGAAAGCGGTCCGGCTTTGTCTATGCTGCGGCATGCAGATTGGCTGGCGGGACGGGAGAAAAATATCAGAGAATAAAAATCTACCGCTTCATTTGTACAGCTGGATAAAAGGGCGATTTGGAGAACCTGCGGGAAGCCTGGAATCATATGACAAAAGCCCTGTGGGGAGAGACTGTCAGATCTGTCAGATCTCCTCTCCAAATGAACATTTCCAGGAGGCGGCACCTCCCTGCCAGACTCTGACAAGGAAACCTCCAGGCAGCTTGACAGGAGGAAAGGGGCTCCGGCAGCCAGGGGAGGAGAGCCGGGGTGACTGCCGATGGCGGAAATTAACAGAAGGAAAATGGAGGATGAGAAAAGGGGGGAGGGAGAGTCACAGGCAGCTATTGGGGTGTTAGTGTCAGTCGGGGAGGGAGCTGGGCGGTAACTGTTAGGGAAATACAAGCCTAGGTAGCAGAAAAGCATCGTCCTCACACACTGTCGATGAAGAATCAACCAGTATGAGGAAAGAAAGCAACTGGCTGCAATTATGAAATTTATACTGAATCTTATTTAGTAAAATGGAGTGAATAAAAATGATAAGAGTTCACTTTCATAATTTCATATTTTTTCATATTGATTTCTGATTTCTTTTAATTAAGTTTTAAAATAATCTTTATAATATCAGTGTCAAGCCTCTATAAAGGATTAAGTGGCTTTCTAAATAAAACTGTAAATTTAAAATTTAATTATAGGACAAGTATGACTTTGTCAGCTGCATTGAGTTCATTTGCTTTTGTTCAAGGGATGAGTGCGGTACTTTCTATTACATTGTAGATGGTTGACTGTGTGTAATTCTCATTCAAGACCACCGGAGGTCGCAATTTCCCCAAAAATAAAATTAAGACGTCTTAAGCGTTTTCTACACAAAGGCAATTCCGAAGCACTTTAATGTTAAAAAATATATAAGTAAATGAATGCACAATTTCACCCACAATATCTCTGTTTGGAGCCACCAATAAACCTTCAGTCTATAGCATTAATTTCATCAGCTTCATTTGGCAGAGTGGGATATCAATGGAATATATTCTAATTATGAAAAATAATGAGGTGGAGATGATAATTAATAGCTTCTGGGCAAACAGCTGTGACTTTGAACATGAGCAGCACAATTAGCTCGGTCAGGCCTGCCAGATACACTGGCATTACATCTGAAGACCGGCCCAGACTAACACATGAAAATTTAGTAATATCATTTACCTGTAAAATGTAATAAACTTGCTATAGGGGTAAAACACAAACCACAACCCATTTACTTATTTTGCAACATGCCACTATGGATTCTTTAATGTCTAGGAAGCAACACATCACCAGAAATATTTGCATTGGCTTTGTAATAATAGAAAACAACAGGCCAGCTCATTTGCTTTTCTACGCTTGCATGATAAAACTGAAGTTACTTTGTCTGGATACAACATTTGAATAGAAGTGTATTTTAAGACCAAACAATACCTCCAGAAATAGCTTTCAGTTTTCTTGAATGCAACACGGTTGTGGAAACCAGAAAGACGACATCAAGACAAGCAATCTGGTCCGACCGCATTCTACAGATTTAGGAAGACCAGACAAGCTGGAGGAACTTGGAAACGTTACATCTTTAATGGTTTCAGTCCCGCCTACTACTGCAGTACTGTAGTACATTTATAACAGCCGGAAATAAAGATTGTGTTAGAGATCATTCATTTCATAATCTAAACCAAATCAGAAACACAAGGGAAACTGACACATTAAACACAATAAGTTTTAACCATATTTGCACTGAGAATGTAGTTATGAAACATCCTCAAAGGCTCAGGACAGGTAAAAGACCATGTGTCATTCAACACCAGACTTAAGCCTTATCCCAGATTAAAATGCTTGTCTGAGCCGTCTTAACTGAAAGCAATTTGCTGCACTGACATATTTTACAATATTTCAGTGCTGCTGTTTTGTCTCAAGATTCACGCCTATAATGTTTTTCTAAGGCATGTCATAAAAGCTACTTAAATGTCCTAATTTATCATAGGTCTAATCCTGGCTTAATCTAAACCTTAAAACCAGCCCCACATTTCCCAAAATGTGGCAAGCTACTAATTACAGTAATAAATGTTAATGCACTGCTATGTTTAATTACAATTGCTACAGAAATCAATAAATTAAAAAACACATGAAATTCATATAAAAATCAAAATGAAAGCTAAAATAAGAGCCACACTCAGATGAGCAAACAGGATGATTAAGATACCAAATGACAGCATTAGAAATGTTAACACTTGTAGTTACACCCAAGCATGAATTTAAAGACGGCTAGAGAGACATCCTGATGTGTGTGAGATCTTCAGCACAAAACCCCAATTCACACTGACTACAGACCCTGACATCAGAAAATATTAATCTCTCAGAACATAAACAGTAACTATCACATGGCAGATGTCTACAGCTTACAAATATAGGAACTAGGCGGCACCAGGCCCTGATGACTCATATCTGCTGGTTAAAGAAATTAACAGCTCTGCATGGTCATCTAACACCACAGATGATCAGAGCCTCTCACCAAGACTTGCAAACACAATGTAGGACAGTGCTAAAATCAAACAAATAAGAAACTGCACCTGTAAATAACTATCAACCAATAACCTTCCTATCCTAAATATATGGAACTGTGTTTAAAATCACAGTAAAGAACTGTTCAAGAGACTAATCTAAGGTTAGGTTTTTGAGAAACACACTGAATTGGAGAACTACAGCCCAAAAGATCTTAAAACAGTACAGACACCACCCTGTGTAACAATAGTTTTAATGATCTCTATTAGTCATTGTTTCAGAAGCCAGTACTGTACCCGAGCGATCTCTCACAACCAGGTTCCTGCCTTCTTTCAGGGTGATAGTGAGCAGATACTGGACCTTCTGCTGCGGTAGAAGAATCTGGCTGTCACTCAACCCTGCTGAGTTCTGTAAGGTACAGTGAGACTTCAGTATGTACAGTATCTACGGTATGTACAGTATACAGTATGTACAGTAACAGTAAGATGGTCACTAGTGTAATGTTATGGTTTTTTGAGTTTGGTCTCTGGTGCAGGATGCTGGTGTCTCCACCTGGCATGTTAACTAACTTAACCAGCAAGTTGTTTTTTAGGTTGTTCTTGGCCCCTCTGATCAGTCATTATACTACATACATACTCACTTTCTGTTCACCTTGTTCTGATAGGAAGACACTATCAAAGTCACTGGATTCATTTGGAATGTCCTGAATAAAAAGATTGGCTTTGATTGAGGAAATGTTTAGGTTGTAAGAATGTTTCCCTGACATTTTCATTAAGTAACAAAAATGTTAAAATTGTTATTTTAAAAGTTCTAGAAATGTTCAAAACATCCAGTTTTTTAGACATCGTATTAACATTATTGCATGGCTATAAGAATGTTATTTAAACATTTTTTAATTCTGTAACGCTTTAAATCATCATCACTAACAACCTAAGAATAACGTTTTCTGATATACATATAATTTCTATAAAGCTATAGAACTGTTAGCTGGGTAAATATTGTGTAAATATATAAATTTACACATTTATAAAAGATAGATATTCCAACAATTTGATTTGAGTAATAGTAATATTATGACTATAGAATCAGTTTGGAACTTTGTGATAACTCACATCTGACATGTTTTCAGCAGATCCTATAACGAACATTTCCGATGATGAGGTCGGCTCTTGCTCAGTAGACCAAGCCATGCTTTCTTGCTCCTCAGGGCCAGATGATTCTGTGGTGGCCAGTGCAGATACCTCACCACACAGAGGTGTTTGTCTTCCTGCATTGGTTTTAATAAAAGCTTTGTCTGAGGGCTCTTTTAGTCTCAGAGCAGGTGATGCTCTTCCTGAAGACATCACCATATCCGAATTTTCTAGATACCATGTTGTAGTTCTTGTCCCCTCAGATTTTTTATCAGTTCCGGTCTCCACTGAAACAGGAAAGTCAACAGGAATTGATCTCTCTGATGGTGCTGGGCTGTACGAGTACGGCATGTGGTCAGAAAAGGTGATACTAGAGGTTTCACTTGTGGTATCTTCAAGGTCACCAGGAACCATGAGGTTTCCAAAGAAGATGGTGTCTTGATCAGGTGGTCTGGAACCATCCAAAGCGTCCTGTGGTCTAAACCTGAGGTCCGGTACAGACACACTCCTCCTGTACTTTAGAGGCGTCTTTTTCTTCTTCCCTAGACCCTTCATTCCAATCTTCATATTGAATTTGGCTTTCTCACGTAGGTTGGGCCAGATTCTCTTCTTTTGCTCCATGGCTGCAGAAGATACTGCGCTTGAGCTGAAATTTAAACAGTAACTGTCAGTCAGACACCAGTGAACTCTGGTCTACGTTAAACAACATAAAAAGTGAGATTAGGAAAAAACATGTTCTTCATTCTCAAAAACTGTCTTTTGTTGCAGACGTTTATAGTAGTTAGAAGAAATTATGAGATTTAGAAGTTCTTCCGGTTGAACCACTGGGAACCTTAATGCAAAGTCTCGGATTGTTAGATAATATTATATAATTGAGTATAATGACTTCAACAAAAAGCAGGACACAACAACCAACAATCATTTCTAATGCTTCACATTTTTGTCTTCACACGGTAACAGAAACCCCCGAGGATGGAGATTGAAAGAAAATCCAGAAGAAATTTATTCTCAGCCTTAAAAATGACAGTAAGGAAATGCAGTTTAAGAAGTTCACTTGCCACTGTAAACAGTTAAACTTGCATTGCATGAGCACAAAGTGGCCACTTCCAACCACACTAATCTGTATCTCTGATCAAAACATCAACACGGCAGTCATGTATGTGTATATAGCAGAAAAGAAAGTTTTGCAACATCGTGCGTGAAGTACAACTGCAAAGTATGCAGGAAAAAATGCTGGTTATGTTAACACATTTCCGACCAGAGTCATCTTGGTTTCACTGCGCTAACAAGCACATTTTTCTTAACTTTAGTCGAATCTGTACAAGGTTGCACCACCTATAGAGTTAAAGTTGACGCATCGTGACAACTGACCTTCAGCTTCATCAATGAAAGAAATGTAAGGACTTAAACCAGACAGCATTGCTCAAGAAGGTGTGCTGGACTGGTTATTTCTGTCAACTCAAGGAATTAATAGGTAGTTAAAGCCGATGACACGTTTACCAGCCTTTCACTTTAACACAATAAACATTTTACCCCAAACAATAAACACGCAAAGAATAAATGTAATACATTTAATATCATTACTGCTATGTATTAGTCTTGTACCTGTTTTTAAACTTAAAAATCAATTTTAGGATTTGTTTTTAAACTCACAACTTTGTAAAGATCTGAAATGTGTTGCTACAACTCAGCTGGTGACTTTGTTTTAGCAAGCACTGTTTAAAACATGACACAAAAGTTTCGTTCAATGCATGAAGGAAATGTATTACACTGTTTGTAGTAACTTTTAGCGTTATCATATCAACTGTTTTTAGAAAGTAAATGCTCTTACCTCTTTCCAAACAAATCACAGGACGTGTTTTCTTGTGAAAGACATTGCAGTGAAGTCTTCAGTGATGGTTGCGTGTCTGTTGGACCGGTTTGTGTTTGCAGGGCGGAGTAAAGATGAGTGTTATAAACTCTTAACACGAATTTGCGTGACTGTAGCGTCTGTGACTGTAGCGTCTGCGTTTGAAATGTCAGTGAACACACCTAAATATTTTACGACTGTCATATTTAGCAAACGAAATGACTTATTGGAAATGTATACATTATTATTATAAGTTATAAAACGGATAGTTCAGATGTTGGTCCGATTCAAAGACAGCACTGTCGTGTTTCCAGAAGATGGCAGTTTAAACACGGGAAGTTCTTCACTGATCCCAAATCCAAACGCAACATTTGACGACACCTTATGCATTATTTCCAGTAGATGGCAGTATACACTCACAAATGTATTTCATTGCCTTTCAAACTGAATTGTAAGCGAGGTGGGTAAATGTCTGTGGTATCTGTTTAAATTCTATCCCCCCATTTCATCTGTCTTCATACCTTAAGAGTTCGTAAAAGGGGTGGAGGGTCGGAATTGGTACAACATCTTCGAGCTTTCGAAGTCGGTGTAAATTATACTATAAATATACATTTGTGACATCTTTATTTTAGTATTACTGCTTTATTGTCTCTGTGTGTCAAAAGAACTACATTGCTTGGCGGAAGAATATTTTTATCAACACCATTATATTTGTTTTTTTTGTTATAATAATAATAATGATGATTTAATAACAGTAGTTGATGTAATAAAAAGGAATCAGAGGTCTTCCAGGTCTTACTGAACCTGCAAGGTTATCGTCGCATAAAGCTTAACTAAGCTAAACCACAGTAAAATCTGTTTACTTTATAACGTGTTATCAGGCCCATAACATGCAACTTGTGTGCAAATAAAAACTACTGCACACTTTTTTTTTAGTTTGCATGCAAAGTTGATGCCATCTACTGGCAGCTTTACACATTGCACGAATGCATCAGTAATACAAGCTCATTAAAAGAGGCAATTCCCATAAACCTGCAAAATTCCTAAAAATATTTGAAGTTTCTATAATAGATTTAAAAATGGGACGAATATGATTAACTTCGAGTGTCCTTGTGGGATTTTTTTGTTTTATAGCTTTATTAAACCACTAATCCAGAAGGTCTGGGAATAATAACTCACATCCGCACTCAGATGTTTGATGTTCATTAATTGTGTTTTGTAGTTCTCAGTGATGCGGTATAAAGGCACATAGAGTGAGTAATTGAGGGTACAATAAAGTTTTTAATAAAGCGGACAGATTCTAATGTTTGGGACTTCACATGTGGACAAAGTCTACTCAAATTCAGAGAACTGTTCACTTCAGTTAGCACAGAAGAAGCGAGAGAACCTATGTTACACAAGAAAAGCCAATATCTTTACTTTAGTGAATACAGAATACAAATTTGTACAACAATCTCTAGCATAATATCTTAGTCATTCAATAAAAAGTTCACTAGAATATTAATCGTATAATGAGGATAAAACAACACATTCAAGGGAAATATAATGCAGATTAACTTAAAGGTCTCTCTCATGTTTTACCTTTTTCTGTTTTCCTTTTTGAAACATCTCGTTTCATTTATGGCAACAAAGTCCAGCTTGTGCCGCCAAACGATTTGAGCACTCAAACCGTGAACAGCTTCTCGAAGTGAACTATTAACTACAAACAATTACCAAATACATCATTCTGTTTCAGAAAAGCCATAAAGCAAAGCAGTGTATTCTTGCACAGCAAAATGAAGAAAGTACGCAACACATCATTGTTGTTTTCTCTTTATCCCGTCCTTTCCCACATTTCAGACACAGCCTTATAGGAACAGGCTTCTCCCTTTAGATCATTATGTATTTCTTCTGTGCGTTTGTAGGGACTCGTGGACAAAGCTACGCTTCATCCGACCGCTGATGTGAGGCTGAATTTGTCTGGATGAATGTAAAATGTGATGAGTGATGTCATATCTGATTCAGAATTCCAGCAACTCTTTGGAATAAGGCTCTAATTGTGCACATAGCAGAGCAACTCTAAAAATTCCCTGATTCCTAATCAAGCACTAATGTTGAGCGAGTGTGTGTGTATGAAAAACTGTGTATGTGTCATTGCAGTATATAAAAAACTGCATTTTTTCCACAATGCTTTTAGAGCACTGGGCTGTTATTATTGCTTGTCTACCCTGAAAAGCTTTGATTGTGATCGACGTTAAATGATTTTCAAGACATCATACGACTTTATAATAGGGTTCCAAGTTATTAAATTCAGCTGAGACAACAAAGCTTGTGCATCTGAGATTAATTCTAAAGCTATACCTAAAGTATTGATGGCTCGTTTTCGTATTTAGTGAGTGTGCCTTTATATGTAACTGTAATATGCAAGCACTTAGGGACAAAGTCATTTTTTAACAGTCATTTTTACACCTGCTCAATAAAGAGCACTTTATTAATGAACTAGGCAACATTATGTGACAAATGGGCATGTAATAATACGTATGTTTCTTTCTCTCATTTTTTTCTATTAGGATCCTTTCAATGTGAATGCTTTGTTTCTGACTATGTGTGGGTTGGGGGCTGCATAGATTAATATCAGTTTATTGCCAGGTGCTATGGTGCTGAAAAGGTCAGGGAGGTATCTAAAAGTGACCGGTGTACAGATTGACCAAATACATAACAAATCTAAAGAGGAAAGCCTCCTTTTGTCCAGTGGCAAACTCGAATGTACAAACTTTTGTGCAATCCTGCGGAGAGATCAAGTCTGTTTGCAATCGCTAGTGTTTCCATCCTTAGCTGCTGAATTCCCTGTCAGTTACCACGTGAGGGGCGGTGGGGTGTGATGCAAACCGGAGACCACCGCTACCAGACATTTGTGCCGCACAAACAACCAGACGTACGTGCAGAGTCCGCAATGGAGAGATATGCACACATAAAGCGAAACAGCAACGGCAGAGAGAACTACAGCGTCCCCTTCTGTCCAGCAATACATGTCTCCCTTACGTTTGGAAATCTGTAGATGAGCCAAGTTACAAAATAAGTGGGGAGATATTCTGTACATAGAATGCACGTGTTTTTCGGGGTTATTACGGTATTTACAATATCTGAATTACAACGTGCATTTGAGGAGGGACTTGAATGAAACAAGTCCTCAAATGAACTAGGGACTTAAATACAAACTCTAAGAATGTTTCTAAAGAGAAACATGTCTCTGATTGGGGATGAATGTATAGTGCATCTAAGCTAAGTTGGTTTTGAGTAGGCAGTGTGTTCAGCAGCTGCAGGCTAATCCCTCACAAAACAGTTTTTTAGCTTGGCGATTATCGCTTAACAAATAAACAAAAAAAAAGCTGAGCTTGAATCATACAGCTCTTTTGTTACAATTTCTTATGGACAGACATTCACCACCATTAAAGGGTAAACGACCCAAAAACAACCTTCTTAACAAAAAAAAAAAA
>JAZGTK010022736.1:0-10178 GCA_036877625.1 Ambastaia sidthimunki | reverse complement strand
TCCTGGTTAACTAAATAAAACCGATGCTGTTACCCTTCCACAAGAAAGAGAGGAGCATTGTGGTTAAAAAACACAACAGTCTTTAACATCAACTGTATTCATTGCAAGAACTATTGCAGAGCACTTTGAGATTAAACCCTGAATGAAAATCTAAGAAAGCTCATGGACAATTTCTTCTCAAGCAGACAGTATCCATCCGAGCAAGCCTGTTAAGAAATTAATTTTTTACATTTTAATGCAAATTCTTAGTCCTCTTCAGCCAGTCAGACACAGTTCAGACATAACATACAAACACTTTCCTCACTTCCATGAAAAGATCATGATTCATGAAATATCCTTCAGGGTAGTCAACCTACAATTTTGCCAAATGTGAGAGAGAGCTGCTCTGGGGTCAACATAGTTTATTGACCCTGGAACAACATTCCTGTAGGGAAAACTCTATCAATGGGAAAAAAAATCAAGGCAAGGAAATAACAGGTGAATAACAACAGTGTAGAAGCACCTAGCCCTAAATCTAAACTTTATATTAACTGTAAACGTATCCCTCAAATCTGATTGGTTAATTAAAATGTTGTCCCAGGAACATCTCTTATTTGACAAAGTCATAAAGGCCCCTAGTTACCCTCTCTGTGCATTGAACTGGAATAGGAGGATATAATTCAATACACAAAAATGACACACTTCACCTTTAACGTCCATAATCTGCAGTGAATAATTCACAGAGACTGTCTGCTCACCTTTGAGATGTCCTGGTCATCGATGAGAATGCAGCCACTCTGTACATCATAAAACCGGAAAATCAAGCGGATGATGGTGCTTTTTCCCGATCCGGATGGACCAACCTGTGAAATTAGCAAGGGTAAACAGTAAGCACCTTTCCAGCCTAACTTCATTCCAGAAACTTTATTGTTCTGTTTTATCATATTCTCATCTCACCAGTGCTACTGTCTGACCGGGCATCACTGAGAATGAAACTTCACTGAGAATCTCTTTCCTATAGATACAAAGTCAAAGAGTTATGGCAAAAAAACACATTTAAAGTATTTGAGAAAACAAATGTTATGAAAATGTTGTTTCTGGCTTTCAACTAACTCATACATGATATATGCATCATACTACTATATACCAGTGTTTCCTGCACCACTTTCTACAGTGTTGTAGAAAAGTTAACCATCGGTTAACAATGATTAAGCAGTCTGAATGTAATGTGATGAGTTTGAAATGTACATGCAAAATAATGCCCAGACATCTTTCTATTTTATTTTCTGCACAAACAAACAGCACAACTATTATAGTCTTATTTATGAAGTAATGTCTCTCATAAGTCGAGTCTTGTAGTGAGTCATACACAAAGACTAAATCAGTCTGATGAAACTTCCACTGAATGAACTCATTGAATCCATTAGAGCATTTACTAAATGACCATGTGACTCACTGAACTGAAGGCTTTCCTTTCAGTCATGTGTGACTCAGGGTGAAGCATCTGTTCTGTGTACTTAGAAATGGACAAGGTTGAACCAAAACAGTATATTTGTTTTAGATATAGGAGGGTTAAGCTTGTTAAAAGGGCTGTAGAGGTGGATAAATCCCTATACAAAAAACAGCATTCTGTAGGAAACACTGCTATATACTATTTACTTCCTATATAGCTACTATATACTGCTCTACCACTGGATATCATCAGTAATATCTGCCTTCACTGACATTAGCAGCACTCACCCAGCAGTGTAACTAAAGCACACATTCTGAAAATCAATTCTCCCCTGTGTGAACAACAGGTCTCCTGCATTCACATCATCCTTTACCTACAGAAGGAGTGAATCTGGAGGTTAGTTGAAATTAGTTAGGAGGTTAGAGATTTCTAGGTAGGTATCACAGGAAACTGAGAAGCTAAGCACATTACGGACAGTGAGTTATGCAGAACTGAAGAATGCATTAAAATGGAACTCATGACAAAAATGTTGAGGCCTCTTTCTGGTCAAGTTCAAGAATCAGTTTGCAAATGAGCCGTGACAGCTTTCTCAAACATATAAAGAAATCTGAAGATCAAATGAAGGTTTTAGTAGCATTATTAGCATATGAATGGAATCTAAAGAAAATGGGAGTGGCGAAGAACAGCCGGCTGGAAGGTGGTTCCCAAAGGATGGGGTAACTTGAGCCAGTGCAGAAATAAAAAGCAATAAATCATCACTTTCTGCCCCATAAGACTGGCTATAGACCTTCTGGACACCAGAGAAAACATGTATCCCATCAAGCAGGGCTGTAATATGGCCATTTACCTCTTTCTCCTCTGTTAGGAGATCAAACATGCTCTCCATATCAACAAAAGCACTTTGTATCAATCTGTGCAAACAAAACAGTGAAACGAGAAACAAACAGAAAAGATCTGGTAACTACCAACATGTCTTGAATTGTAAATACATAAGAGAAAATAAACAAAAAAAATTGCTTTCAAATGCTCCTTTCATAATCTCACCTATAATATGTACCAAACCAGTTGAGTGGTGTGTACAGCTGGATAATGTAGGTTCCAAAGAGAACATAGTCACCAACCTATGACAACAACAATCTTAAATTAACTGGTTCATTAACCAATGCACTAACATCACTTGAAACACTATAATTAGATTTAGGAACTAGACAAAGAAATGTGATTATGGTCTGTGTAAAACCTGTGTCATGATTTTAGGGTTTTGTGGGTGGTTGTCAAGGTGTTGCTATGATTTTGCTAGGCCTATGTGGCTAGATATCGCTTGTGATATACCTTCTTTTATAGTAGGTTTATGTTTTTGTTTCATGAATCAGATTTATCAGGCATGCCTATAGCACAAAGGGTACTGAATTAACAAGTTACATGTGAAAGTTTAAAACTTAAAGTTAGTGGTTTGTTTAAATCTCTAACCCTACATTTACTGATGGTAATATTGATGCTTTCCTAAGCAATCAACACTGATAAAACCACTGCGTTAATGGCAACATTTTTGAAACTCCTACAGATGTACCGTACTTGAAACTTGTCTACTGTAACATAGTAAGCACAAAGTAAGGATCCAGCCAACAGCCCCAATCCAATAATCAGGTTCTGGGTTTGGTTTAGGAGTGCCAGTGAAGCATTGGTTTTCCATTCCGATACCTGAGAGGAAACAGAATTCAGGATCATCTTTGTCAAAAGCTTGTAAAGGCTAAATCGGGTGATAAATTACCTGATATTTCAGAATAGCATCCTCAAAGCGCCGGACTTCGAAACCCTCAGAATTATAGTACTTTACCTGAATGGAATCACATGTTTGATAGACAAACAATGTTAACAATATTCCGAGGCCAAACTAGACAACGCTTGCTACAGTATGCGGCCACTTACAGTTTCAAAGTTGAGAAGTGAGTCCACTGCTTTTGACTTGGCATTGTTGTCCTGAGTGTTCATGTCCCGCCTGTATTTGGTTCTCCATTCAGTGATAATGATGGTGAGAACTGAAAACAGATTAAAACTCAAATTCTGCTAGACCTCAAAATGTGCCTGTCAGCTTTTATAATGCAGTATGAGTAAAACAGAGCTGACAGTAATGAAAGCTTCACAGTGGGGTTTACAAGAACACCTGGTGTTAATATGCCTCGTGTGATCTAAACGCAGGTGTTCAGCGCTAAATACGGGTGTAAACAGTGTCTGAAACGTTTTGAGATCAGATCACTCAAATCACATTCAGGGATGGACAAAAATAAATGTGCTCACGTTGCATTTGCAGTCCAAGTGTATAGCACAATATGTACTACGCAGCCTATATTGTATATACAGTATGACACATATAAGTACACGTCACTTTATGTCATTAATATGGCAAATCAAATTCAATTTACTTTGGCTTTGATTTGAATGTGACGCTGCTATTCTGGTTTGCAAACCATTTATGTACTTGTGTAATGAAAGCTGAATGTGTGCAGCTGCACTGAACATATTGTCCATAAGAAAAGATGTGAGGTAATGGTTCTCATTATCTTCCCTCTGGAAGAACAGGAAGGACTCTGTTGCGTGGAAGGAACCCTGTTGCGTCGCCATTTATATCTTGCTAACGTCATTAATCTGCACTATAGAAAGCTCATTCAATTAGCAGTCTGCCTACCATACGCCATCAATTTAATTAGCAAGCTAACGTATTCCTTTACATGCTTGAGGCAGATTTAGGCTACAGTAAATAAACTAAAGCTGCCAAATTAAATGTTAGCTAACGAAATAATAAAAAAACGTGATGTCATTTCACAGCTGTTAAAACGTTATTCCTATCGCATCTTAATATGCAGAGAATACTAATCATAAAAGAATGTTTAAAATGCATTTAGAGTAGTTTTAGAAAGGGTATTTCACATCATCAGCTTTTCAAAAGTATCTCATGTCATCTACCCATTTACCCACAATTAAAATGTTTATAATTGATGTTGATATTTTAGTCTACAGACAAGCCTTCATGTGTCCTTGTGCTTTCCTCACCGAGGTAGAGAAACATGCAAATGAAGACGATGAGGCCGAACCAGGCGCTGAAGTACGTCACAAAATAGATGATGGCGATGACAATGTCAACAATAGTGGGTACGATACTGAACACAATATAGCTGTAACACAAACCGAAAGTTAATAATCTAACAACAATTACAACATAACGTCCACATATGCAGCATATCTGTATTAAATTAACCTTGATCTTTGAATGTTTTAGACAGAATGAAAGAAATATTGTAAAGAGGGTCTTAAAAAGGAAACCTTAGCAAGTTGTTGACTGAGGAGGTGCCACGATCAATGCTGCGCAGGACATCTCCCGTGCGTCGCCCCAGGTGCCAGCGTAGAGAGAGGGCGTGCAGGTGAGCAAAGAGGCGGACCTGCACCACACGGCTGGTGTATTGTTGAACGTGCGTCCACAGGAAACTGCGTAGATTACTGACAAAACCTGACGTACCTGAGGGGTGCGAGACAGTTGGTTTGCAGACATAAATGCAGCATTTAATATGGTTCAGATGCCTTTTTGCACTCACCTACCCCTCCACCCTGCAAAAACTTAAGGAGCACGTAAATGCACACTGTGATGGCCAGGGTTCTCCAGTTCTCCATCTCAGACAACTGGTTCACTGTAATATTATGAGTAAAGGAACACAGGGCAAGTTGGAGAAGGTTCAACATGTTTTTGTGGTTTTGTTTTGCAGTTTAAGTTTGCAGCCAAACATGTAGTGATATTGAAGCATGTTTAGCATGTTTGGTGTTGCATTGAAAACAGCATAAAGGTTCAAAAGAACCTGGTGAGTAAACAGTGACAGAATGCTCATTTATAGGTGAACTATCACTTTAATTGTATAGATATCCTCAGGGCTCTGATGAGAGGAAAACACTAACTGAGAACACATATCTGCTGTATTTTCCTATTAATGACTGTATCTTCCCTGTAATCACACATGCTCAATAAAACTTTAACGTCCTGAGTCATGCATCACTTAACCTAAACTTAAGCGCTGCCCAAAACTGCTATCTCACTGATTTTTATGTGAATCTGAAACAGAAAAACATTTAAAAGCAGGCAGCCTGAGCCAGGAGCCAAAGAATAATGTATCTTAAGTGCAAACTCATTGGTCCGTCCTGAGAGCTGAGAAAGATCCTTCATCCGATTCATTTACATTCATGACCGCTGGATTGTGCACTGTGAATCAAAACAATAAAAGAAAATGCCCAGGGCCAAAGCAAAAACTTTCTTCCTGTCTCTTGAGCTGGGGGCGTAGAAATGGACGGCTGATTTTCATCCCTGGCATGGGGGCCAACGGAGCAGTGGACAAAAAGGCCCTTGTACCAGCGTGTTAACTCGGCTAAAAGCCTCTAATGCCCCCTAATCGTGACTGGCAGGGCTGGTGACCTCCTCTATTACCCCTCACAATCTGTCTTTGCCACACAAAAGCTCACTTTTCTCCCAGTGCAGCTTTCATGTGCCTCCAAATGCAAAACTGTTACTGCTCTGATAATGAAGGACATACACATCACCAACTTCAGGAGATTAAATAAATGGCCGATGCTTAAGGGACGAGGACGATAAGAAAGAACAGATAAATAAATCAAGATTGTGATTTTCAAAACCAGGGCTGGAAGACAGTTAAAGAAAGAAAAAGAGCAAGAATAAGAGAGAAAGAAAACTGAGACAAAGTCCTGAGCCACAGAAGAGTTTAGCATAGTTGGTTTTTGTCCCCTGTCTCCGTCTGATGCTTTTTTGGCTTATGTGAACCGAGGGCTTTGGCTTTACTGAGGGGTTTAGGGGCTACTCAACCATCTAGCTGGCCCGCATAAAGGGGCTAGGAAATCTGGAAGGGGTGGGCCACAGACATGCTCTAATATATACACTAGTCAAAAAGTTTGTCCACACCTATTCTAGTTTATTTTTACTATTTCCAAGTCATCAATGGTGCCCTATGGTATGGAAATTATGCTATTTTAGCTTTTATCAGCCACCTTTATCAGCCTAAATTACAGCTCTGTAAACTTTGCTCATTTTCTCAACCAGCTTCATAAGGCATCCAGCTGGGGTTTCTTTATAAACAGTTCCCATGTATGCCAGACACTTTCAGCTGTGTTTTCTTCAGTGTATGATTTAGCTCACCCATTTAAAAGAAAATAATGAAGTTTTGCAATAAAATTAATGAATTTGTATATGTAAATATTGATTTACAAAACTTTTGACAGAAACATACATTCGGTCAGAGTGTCCAAATCGACTTAAAGTGTACATATACACAAAAACATATACGCACATGTACTTAAAGTACTTGCATGCACTTAAAGTAAAATGTTATTACGTCATTATCGTAAGAATGATAATTATGTGTATGCCTCACACTCGAAACCTCATTTGCATTGATAAATCTTAAACTTCTTAAATAATCTCATCATACTTCTTAAATAATCTCATCATTACATTTCTGCAAATAAATTCAATAATTTATTCCCGATAACAAGCAACATGTTGAGCCGCTCCCCCCAGTTCTCCAGCAACATGGAAAATTGTATTATGCGGCCCTCTATTGGTCACATATTATATAAGTATTTTGCTTATTAGCTCCTACATGGTGTGGAATGTGTAATACATTGCATACTAGACCTGTATGTATTAAATTTATGATAAAACATAAATTACAAAAAAGCATTGATTACGTATCTAGTATTACCTATATTCCTGCTGTAAATAGGCACAAAGACATTGACGACACGCTCTACGCACAGAAGCCCGACACACAGAATCACCAGCGCCTGCAGCAGCACGCTGCCCCTCGGCCACATGTATGGCACCAGCAGCCTCACTTTCCTCCTGAAGTCCTGCCATGCCGACCTGGAGATCACCTCCACACGGCCCTCTGTTTGATGCTTTTGCTTAAATGACGAAAAATAAGTACAGACACTTAAATAAAATAATCTCTCATAAGAACCGATGTGCCGTTCAATGATTGTCATGCTCACCTCTACAGTCAATGCAAATGATGTTTGCTCAGTGTCATTTCGTTTTTCATTGCACTTGCTTGCCATTGTTTAGCTTCGTATGAATGATCAAGCTTTCAGAAATGTCATCTGGGAACATTGTTCCATCTGCTTCTATGCGGATTTGTCTATAATTTGCATGGATTTTACTTTAATAGCGCTTGCTGCTAAACTGACAGTGCTGGTAACCTCATCGCCGGATTCAGCTAAAAGGGAAACACTGCATGCGTATTATATGGTTAGATTTCACAAGACATAGACATGTGGTCATGTGACTGTAATGTTTGTGCTGCGGTGTAAATAGAAAATGCTGATGCCTTTTTTAAACGCTGAAAAGACTGTTTCCCTCCCTTGGTTTCTGTGAAAAATAGTCTTTGTTGCTGGTAGTTTCCTCTAGGACAAACAACTTTTTCCCCTTTAGAGGGCGCTCGGCGGCTTAGACATTGTCAACCTTCAATTGACAATTTAGTTTTATTATCAACGTAAAGTATAATAATCGTTCGAAGGTATGTCTTACAATAATTGTTACATAAAATATAATTATAAAGGAAATTTTGATAAAATATTTTATTGCCTAAAAACAAACAACAATAGCGCTGAATAAAGAAACAGGTGGCATGTGAGTTACAACTAGCGTGTGTTCTGCGTCCGATAATGCGATAATTTCCTCTTTAATATTGACGTTTAAACTTTTAAAAAATATACAATACATTTATTCTGAAGTAAAAGAATTCCAGCCTATTCTAGCCCAATTCGAGATTTGTTTTATGCGAATTTCCAGTCTGCCCTGTTTCTACGGTCTTTTATCATGTGAGATCCCGGCGATGTGACTGTGTGGTTTGTAGCGCCCTCTTGTGGATATTTCCCTCAAACCATTAACTCAGGTTTTAAATTCTTACCTGAATTTAAATGTTTAATTTCAGAATATTTAGTTAAACATAACTCCTTTTGAATACAATGAGTTTTTTTTAATGTATATGATAATGAATAAGTGATAAAAACACTCTCTATATATTTTTTTTTATAGACAGCATGTTCTTGTTCAAGTTTAGTTGTATGTTGATTGGCTACTGTAGAACCCTGAAGTGACAACAAAAGAAAAGAGGATGTGGGTTTCAGATCACGGAAATGTCATGATTCTTTTATGAAACTGCTTTGTCCTGCTTTATTCTAACCTAAACAGGTGGCACTGTAAAGGTCATTCTGCTTGCGTTTGTGTCAGAAATACAGGCCAATGTGGATGAGGTCATTGAAGAAAGTAAGCCATTAAAAATGTATTGAGTAAAATCCACAGCAATGCATGTCTCATAATTAGCTGCACTAATCAAGCTGTGGGTCATGCCAAGGGAGTCATATTTGACTGAATCTTGCCAAAATGATGGACAAGAACTGCATGCCAATCTTGGATGATTGTGTGACTCCAGATGGGCTTTTTATTATCTTCATTAAGCTGTGCTGTATTGGAACACTGAAAACACAGCATTTAAATGTCCACATTAATGTGGAGAAATGACACTGTGTGTTTTAGTGTTAGTGTGTCAGAGAGACTCCAGGAGAGGATAAAAAATAACAAGAGAGAGCACGGAAATTTGTAAGGTACAAAATAAATTTTCCGCCACAAAGTAATTATACGTGTAGTGAATAGTCAACAGAAACATCAAAACTTCTTCTTTGGGCTTTGTGCCTTTTACAAAAGCAGAGTTTAAGACCATTTCTGTACCATTTCTTGTGCCACACGGGAGGAAGAAGGAAAGAAAAGAAGCTGCTTTTTTAAAGCCACACAAAAGAGGGGTGAAAAAACAGAGAGGGGAAAAATGAAAAGAAAAAACTGTGTTCATGTGTTAGTGTCGAGGGTGAGGATGAGTAGAGAGAAGCGGGACTTGAAATCTTATCATTTCCAGTCCACAATAGGCTGGTTTCTATGACAGGACAGTTACAGATCTGTTTTATCTTATCGTGGCTTTGTGTATGTGGTAATGGCCGTCTGCCTGTCAGCTGGTCATTATGAGGGCTTTTGTCCCGCTGAGCGAGTGTGTGCTGTCCATCACGCAGCTCATTTCATTTCACTCTTTGTTGTGCGCTCCAGTTCTTATTGGCATGCCTAGTAGGAAAGTGCGGATCCGTTCTCCTTCCAGTGGTGATTTTCCTCTTTGTAATCCATCTGAACCAGCAAATTGCAATTTAAAGGAGAAGGGAGGGTGAAAAAAAGGAGGTAAAAATCAATTTAATCCCAGGGAGTCTGGCAGGGAGAATGAGTTGAGCCACCCAGAGAAATGATTGGTATTTTCGATTCTGTGCCAGACACAAAAGGGAATAGGGTTTATTTGATCTCTATCACTCCATCTATTCCAGAATCATTTCTTTCTAGGCTTCACATCTGTACAGTATATATTATCTCAAATTCTCAAGACGGCTCACCTGATCTGGAATCATCTGTGAATCAACAGCCTGGGCTGTTTTTAATTCTGGAGATGCACTCAGCTGTCTAAGAGGCACCTGTTGACTGTACAGATATCTGACATTTGTAAATATATGTAAAACACAATAAATATTCTGACTATATATATATACACACACACTGTATATATACAGTGCTCAGCATAAATGAGTACACCCCCTTTAAAAAGTACGAATTTAATCAGTAGCTCAATGAACAAAAGAACAATTTCCAAACTTTTCACAA
>JAZGTK010022735.1:0-10178 GCA_036877625.1 Ambastaia sidthimunki | reverse complement strand
CTGATTTATTACTTGGTTGATATGACACAGGCACATTTATACTAACATTTCCTGTTTTAAGTAATGTTTAGTAGGTGCATGTAACAATTTTACATTCATACCAGCCTGTTTCAGTTCTTAAGGAAATACCTGTTGAGACAGGAAGCACCATCATATCCTCCTGCAGCATACAGCAGCCCATGCAGCACTGCCACACCTAAACAGCTCCTTCTTGTTCCCATGGAGACCTCAGGCTGCCACGCATTGGTTACCGGATCATATGATTCTACAGTGGCCAAATCAGAGGTGCCATCATACCTAATTTAAGCAGAGTAGAGGAAAGCAGAATGTAACTCAAGATTTCACGTTTAATGCATTCTCATGCAAAGGCATGTTTATCTTTACCGAAATGACATCATTAGTTGACCTCAGAACGTTTCCTACTAACAAGCAGCCCCGCCCAGAATCTGCACTCGCAGATTTACATGGAATTAAAATTGCAGTTTTTACATTTTACTTTTCCATATAAATTGGTGCAAAAAAAGGATTTCATAGATTCTGTCTATGCAGCTTTAGTTAGGCTAGTTGCAAATATTCTTTTCTGTACATTGAAAACGTGCCCAAAATGTCAAGGCAATTTAGCCTGAAAAAGGGACTCTTTTTTTTTTTCTTCAGGATGCTTTGACCAATGAGGTTTTAGACTCCACGCACCCGCCCACAGCATAAAGCTTGTTTCCAATAGCAGCCACTCCGACCCGTGCCCGGCGTGTTGACATGGATGCCACCATGTGCCAGCGGTCTGTCCGGGTGTCATATGCCTCACAGTCTCCGTGAATAGCAAAAAGACTTCCCCCGCCTGTAACACATACACAAACCATTTCAAACAACTGATCGTCACCATAGGGCACAAGCTAGCGGGTTGGATTTACAGACCTACTGCGAAAAGAACCGGGCTGGCGCCCTCACAGCGGCGCGGGCGAGTGCGGCTGTTGCTGAGCACGCCCCTCTGCTCGGGCATCAGGTGATACTTTAGCGCTTCTATCAGCAGATCTTTGCACTCGGAGTGGTGACGCACCAGCAGCTCTGTGTCCACGTTACTCATCAGGAAGTCTCGTGTCAGTAGAGGCAGGCGCACACACTTCATCAGCTGAGGGATCAGAGGGGACAGAAGGGAGGGAACAGAGAACAAGTAGCTGCAGAGACATAATCCTTTCTAAGCATTAATATTGTGATCTGCTGTGAAGTTGGTATAAGCCAAATTTGTCAGATGGGATGGCTCACCCGAGGCACGTGTTGTCTCCGCCCGTCTATGTCATGCTTGACCCAGCTTAGCACGGCCCTGTAGACCTCCTCTTCTGATGGGACGTTCAGATTATCACTGGAGATGAGATCCAACACCTGCAGAAAATCATAAGAAGGGCTTTGTAACTAATTTTAGATTAATTAAAACACAAATTGAGACTTAAAAATATAAAATACGACCAGCCAAACACTGCTCACTTTACCTCACACTTTACCTCAGTAACCCCTGCTAATGGACTCTTTTGCTTGCAGTATGTATTATTTATAGTAAACTGACATTTCTACAGGGTACTGAAGACACAACTGGAGGTAACTGAAAACTCAGCCTTTGGGTGAAGCTGCATCCATGTCGATAAGCATCAAGTCCAAGATTACTGTTGTATCCGCAACATAAACAAGAAAGACCTTTAGTGCATCTTTAAACCACACCTGTCTTTCTTTGGAATGTGATGTAAGAGACTTGATGAGAGAGAGCTGATGCCGTTGGCTATTGCACACATCACTGGTTTCGGTTCCCCGGCCAGATTTTACAAGCCAGTACATGGATAATAAAGAATTACAACCAAGACCAAATGTCAGAATTCCAGTGACTTCACAGCACCTTCCCTAATCCTACAGCGCAACTGTCTGCTTGCCCTGCACACTGCAGTACAACAGTGTCTGTTAACGGTTGTTTGTTTATTTGGGGCAGAGGGCACAGTTGACATGGTTACAAGCAAACAAGCATTTCCCAGGTCTTCAGGCTTAAATATGGTGCTGCTAGCCAACAACAGCTGCTGGGAGAGAGAGAGAGAGAAAGAGACAGAGAGAGAGAATCACAGCCAGAGGAAAAAATCAACTCCCCCACCCCGAAACTAATGGTTCTCTCCAATCAGCCTCCAAACAGCAGGCAGATTTCATGGAATCAAGTAACCAGGAATGGTACCAGGAGTCAGATTATTCAAGAGAACACTCTTCTCTGAAAGAGGGGATTAAAGCTGATGAAATTACTGTCGTATGAGTGCGGGGGCTGCTTTTTTGCTGATTAGCCGTCTCAACTTCCTGCTAACGTACAGTAACTGCATATTCAAGAGGATGATTGACACTGTACTGATGAAACCTCCCATGACACTAAGTGACGTGAGGTACTGATGCAGGGTGCTTAGTTCAGCGCCACTAAAACGCAATGAGGTCAGACAACTTTGATGAGTTGATGAAGACAAGAAGTTTGAGGGGCTGGTGTTTAAGGGGCTGCATCCAGCTTTCCTGCAGTGTAGGGCAGGTCAGTACACTTTACTTTTGAGTCTTAAGGATCAAGGTTTCTTAAGTCACACAGTAGCCACAAAGAGCAAGAGAGGCCGGATCAAGATGTTTTGTTTTAAAAATGCTCAAGGCCAATGTGACAGGAAGTGGTGTTAGTAACATATATAATTAGACATCCGTAGCCAAAACAATTTGACTCCAAGGACTGTTATGGCTCGGCTTCCCACACTTATTCATAAGGTTGCAAAGCTGGGGAATTTTAAAAATATACTAAGCTAGAATTTACAGGAATTATTGAAAATTTGAGGTAATTTTCACAAATTTTATTGTATAAGTAAACATAAATAGAAACATATTTGCTTCCTCAACATATGACTTAATCTGTGTGCCATAAGTCCCATATATTCTCATAAATTGTCTTTAGCAAAATTCCCAGGATGTTGCAATCCTACTTTTTAAATTAAATGATTTTTAAAAATGTATCATTTAACAGATACAATGTACGCCCATCTTTTTCAGTATTTTGAATAAATCTATACTTGACTGAATTCAATAAACAAGTGAGCCTGTAGCATCAAAGTAGTTACATTTCTTACAAGCCAAAGTTTGTGTGAGGAACAAGCTTTGAATTGAACTCAAAAGTTACCAACTGGCAACAAACATTGTTTGCTCTTATGTGTATTATGACCAAAAGTGACCATTGTGGCCACCTTTGATTTTATGCGTTTAATCATCTTATTTTTCCAAAGAGAACGCTCACCTGTTTCAGGGGCAGCAGCATGAACTCCTCAGTCTTGGAAACTTCTACGAAGTGCTGCAGGACGTACTTATGGGCCGACTTGAGCAGGTCGCTGCAGGAGTGAGTGTCTGCAAATCCACGGATGCCCAGGCAGTTAGAGGGGTCCAGCTGGCTGAGGAGAAATTTGCAGCAGGCATCTCTCACTCCGTTGAGCTGCAAAAGACTCGCGGCTGGCAGGAGGGTCTGCTCAGAGTGTGCGCATGATAGGACCGCAGTAGGTGAGGGGAGGAAAGAGGTTTTACTTTGTCAAATAAAGTGAAATTCTTATAAACCAGCTGGCAGTTATTAGTTCTGTGCACAAGCATTTGTTGCTTTAGCACAGCGCGGCTCTCAGGAGACTGCCTAAATTTGCAAAGATGCAAATTATAAGTTTAAGAACAGAACAGATCTCGGGAGACTGCCTAAATTTGCAAAGATGCAAATTATAAGTTTGCACAAATACATCTGAATGCCATCCTGCTCAGTATCTAACTGAGCAAGCAAGATGCAGGGTAATACAAGGCTGTAGCTATGAATTCTGGGCCCTCTATTTGCATGTTGCTCTGGGCCCTTAAACTTATTTAAAAACTGTATTTAAAAATACAGCCTAAAATCTGTGAGAACCCTGTGGGATCTCCCACTATCTAGTATACAAGTGTTAACATACAGGATGTTCTTTAAAAGACATCAAAGGTCACAAACCTGCACGTTTCCTTCCCCTACTACGATCTCAGCAGTGTAGGCATACTGCACCAGCTGCTCCAGTGCCTGAGGGTCAATGTCATGCAAGGTCACGTGGGTCTGATGGCTCTCTGACATTTCATCTGCACAGAACATTTTTCAGCACGGTTAGGCAGGTGGCTCTGGGTTTCACAAGACCGTAAGGCCACGTTCACACATACAGTGATTGTACTGCTAGTGGCTGCGCTCTTGGTCTTAGCGGACATTGTTTTTATCGCTGGACATTATTGATTGGCTGTACAATGGATCATCTGATTACAAATGGGATGCATTATGGGTAAAAAACAAGACTTCATTCTATATGACAAGAACTCAATTTCCTTGACAAAGTAATTAAATTCTTCAGGTAAAATGTTTCTGAGGGACTAATCGTGTTGTCACTGTTAATCGCTGTATGTTTGAGAGCCCTTCAAGATTTAGTAGATGAAGATAAAAGAGTTAGATTAACCAAGAACTCAGTTTCAGCTAATCACTACAAATCAGTACAGCATTCCACACAGAAGTTACTTGCAAAATTTGCTGGTCAAATACAATCCACCCATAGACTTACTTAGTTCATCATTGGTAGCAGATATTTTCTGTTGGCATTGGTTTTCTGAGAAATGCCTCACACTCAGTGTCAGTACAGATTAGTCCAGAGATGATGTTGTAAGATAAGCAGCTTCAGTGTGGACACACTTCATGGGTTTAAACGTGTAGTGAGTGCGTAGTGAGTGTAGTGTATGGTAAGTTCAGAATAGTCTTGGCTTTGAGCCGCCCACACTGTCCTGACACATACCATCACACTCTAGTCTGAGGTACAGCGGGACTGATGAGCAATGGGAAAAAACAGGCACCTGCTGACCTGAGACCAGGACAGGGAGGAGAATAAAGTATGAAAACAGAACAGGAGATGACAAAAGGCAGGAAGGAAAGGCTCGAAAAGGAAGCTGAGGTAATGTACACACAGGAAATAAACAATGAACTATACAATACACCTTGATGCTCGGGAATCAACTTAAACTAACAGGGCAAAAATATATATATACAAAACCACTTCAAATTCCAAGTTACAAAAGGTGAATTGAGACATTTTAAGTGTAATGTTTAAAGAAATGGCAGATGTTGAGCGTTTTTGGAAACATTTACATTTATGCATTTGGCAGACTTTTCTATCCAAAGCGGCTTACAGTGTATTCAAGATATACAAACTTATCAGTACACATGCTCCCCATTAATCGAACCCACAACCTCTGCACTGCTAATGCAATACTCTACCAATTGAGCTACAGGTAAACACAAACAAAAATACAAGAAAAAATACATTACAGGTATCTAGACATACTGGCCGCATCACATCACTTATTTCTAAAACCATGTAAATGTGACCTACTTGTAAACATGGCGTGGAAGTATGGACTGCAGGAGGCCAGCACCACCTTGTGCGCCTTGATCTCCTTGTTGGCCACATGGAGCACGATGTCGCAGAGCAGACCGCGCTGGCGCATGCGGTTCATGGACACAAAGGAGTCGTGGTAGTGCCGCTTAGAGTTGTGGGAGATGCTGTGGCCATCTCGGTTCAGCAGTTGCATACCTCCCTCCATCATGCCGTTGATCTGCGAGGCCTGATGGTGTCTGGGCCTCACTCTAGAAAACTGCATTCAGAAAGAAACACATTTGTTAAATACAGTTGAAGCCAAGATACCATTCTGAAAGACCCAACTAAATTTCTAACAAAGTTTTGTAGCTTTATGTCTGTTGGATTTGAGGTCATTTATATGTTAACGCCTAAACTCCTAAATGTTGACATATGCATTTACAATTTACATTCTTGGGCAAAAAACACTGATGACACAAATGGACAAAAAACACTGATGATTTATCTTGCGCTCATGGGCGTATACAAATTTTTGTCCAATCAAATGCTCTCTAGACAAAAAGTCCATCCTAATAAAAACCCGCCCTTTAATATGCCCAGCACAAACTCTCTGTTTTAAAAGATAATACGACAAAACAGGACAGAAAACTGTACTTGATACCATGAGTCTTGAGTCTTTAAATACTGACAATTAAACTAATGAACTAATTCATTTGCCTGACTAAGAGACATCTTTAACATCTGTACAATGTTATTAATGGTCTCAGAGTTATTTACCAGACTGTGAATCCATCTTAATTTGTTTATTTGCTGCTTACTTGTGCTACTATTTACTTTCCCTACAGTGTAACAGTGGCTTCGAGCTAGACTGTATGGTATTTTAAACAAAAAGTTACCACACAATTATAATAAGGAAAAGACGTCAGTCCAAAGCTCTCAAGCATTTAATAACATGAAAAATATCATTTAACAATTTAATAATTTTTACTCATTTTACAGTTTACAGCATTTCCACTCAATAGTCAGTGGCCTTTTCTGACTGTCCTGAGGGCTCGAACCCTTTTCCATACGTTCTCTCTCATACATAAAGACTCCTGCAAATAGAAAAAGCAGCTCGCTCTATAGATTCTTTATAAGAATGAAACTCTGTTCCAGCAGAATGGACCAATGGTATGACTAAAACTAGGCCTTTGAGAACCAGCTGCACACAATAATTTCTCCATCAGGAGCATCGCTATAGAAACCACAGTGCCCACGGTAACGTGCTGGAAGCTGTCATGCACTTCACTTTGAGTGGGAAGATTGGATTGAGATATGAGAGACATTTTAAAGGGGGTCGATAAATAGCAATCCATCTCACGGGTGACAAAAGATGGGATTACAAAATGCCACCTCTTCTCCTGGATAATCACGACCCAAAATAAGCGTTGCTGTGGATACCATTTATGATCAACAGAATCAAGTAACAATCAAATAAAACATTTAGCAATGGAACGTTTTAGTAAATAAAGCGGTAATAAGGTCCTGTTTTACTAACAATACTCCTTTCAGCTCTATAGCAGTACTCATGTTACGCCACATAACAGACAACTGGTGAACGGGCATGAAAAGCGCATGGAGTAACAGGCTCAATATAACAGCCAGAAGCCATGTGGCTGCCCACAAAATGGCAGTGGGGTTTCAGATGTATAAATCATTTAGTTATACTAAGCAAACACTGCGGTCTGAAACCAGGGGTTATTAATGAATTGTTTAAAATGTGCAGAAGACAGAAATGTTGGCCAGTTATTTGTACTCTGGTAAGCTCTCAGGATCAAGTTACTACAGTTGCCTCCGTCCAAAACAGTCACAGGTCGAGACACACCAGCACTGCTGAAAAGTTGCATTAAGACTCACATCAACCTGGATCAATTCAGAGCTTTTAATGAGGAGATATTCAATTAAAGAAGGATATTGACTCTGAAACATTGAAAAAACTAAAACGGTAACTATAATTACCAACACAGTTATTGTTACTACAATGAAAATGTGGTAAATTAATATTACAAAAATAATAGCAATAAAACAATGAAAAAAAGAAATGAAAACAACAGAAACATTCTGACAGCTTATTACAGTGATTTCAATATCCCATATTAATCTATTACAGTATTTTACAGTAAAAGCAATAAGCAACTATGTTTTTTTGAAGATACAATTATTGCCTTATTAAATGTCTTGTGTGGAGTGTACAGCTTTACTTGCAAACTAGAATAGCATAATTTAATTTATTTAAAATATTGTTTTTTAAGCCAAAGCAGAGTGCTGTTGTGTTTATTGTACAGCTAAAGACAATTCCTACAAACAGCTTCAGTATCATTAAATCTGACTCAGCACACTGTGTGCCATCCACAGCATCTTTCACCCCTCCTCCTTTCATCCACCCAATAACACTTGATATAAGCAGCACTACCTGATCTGATGGACGCTTTTTCCTCCAGTCGCGTCTCTCTGCTCTGTTTCTGTAAAGGATGTTTTGGATTTTGACCTACGGTGCAGCAGTCCAGCATCTCAGTCTATATGAGAAATGATAAAGCCTCAGTTTGGGGGGCTTTGTATGTTGTTGACGTAAACGAAAGCCGCATGAGTCCTGAATGCTGACGTCATATTTTAAGGTCGCCCGGGATATTTGTTCTCTAATTTAATTGCATCACAAAACGACACTGAAACTCAAAGATGAAACTGCTTACATACAAACAAACCTGAACGAGGTGTCGTAAAGCATTTCGGGAGATACTGACATTATACTAATTAAATGCTACATCAAAATCCTTAAATCACACCACCTTAACGTCAGCTCACTGTGCATGTACAGGAAATTTGTATGCTGGCTGTTACAAGCATAACGAAAATCACACAAGAATAGACTTATGTGACACTATATCTAAAATGAGTTATTGGTTGGTTATTTGAGTTATTGCAAGCACTGTGATCTTTGTGCAGAGCTCAGCTACAGTGACAGTTCACATATGAATGACATTATTCAGAACACGTTTCAAAGGTTTCTAAACTACAGCAGCAGACACAAGGAAGTGATCAATGCTGTTCTAGCGCAGATAAACTTTCAGATGAATGCATTGACAAATTGATGCCTGTCTGAACAGAGACCACATTGCGATAAAGTCCTTTCATAACACTGCAGATTTAGACAGTGAGCATCTGCATGCCGCCTGTGTTTATATGCATGTTTAAAATGAGTGTATCGATAAGTAATTGTCGCATTTATTATTAGCTGACTAAGTGAGAGGTTGTTGCGAATCGTTTTGCATGCGATCAAGATTCAAACTTACCTGCCGTCGTCTGTGTCTGGTTGACAAGACTCGCTTCCTCCTGTGTGGAGCTTTCTCCAGTTTTGTCCGTTTATGATGATTGATTTTGATACGTGTAGTGATTTATTCTGTAGTTTGGGGTGAGCTGACATGCTACATCACATGTCGCATCAAAACAGACGTCTGTCTCCGAGCTCTGGTCGGCGTTACCAAAAAACCTTTAATATCCTGTTGAACGTGTCACGCCCAACACATATTGTTGTGTCCTTTGTTGTGACACTTACAGGTAATAGATAAATAACCCAGAAACAAAGATACAGAAATACAATCAATACTGTTATACTTAAAGAAACAAATTAATAAGGCATTAACAATCAAAAGCATATATATAACAACGTTTAATCAAAACAAACGCCAGTTTTCGTTTTGGTTCCGCGATTAACGCAACGTGAAACAAAAGATCAACTCAGCTGAGCTGCTCGAACCGATGCATTGTGGGTAACGCGTCCTTATGCACGTTTTCGTCCAGCATGGCAGGGAAAAATAAGAGGTATGTTACATTCTTAGCGATTTAAACTAACTGGCCTATTACGAATCATGACCTGGTTTAAGGTTCAGTTAAATGAACTTGGGGCGAGTTGTCAGAATTAAACTTTAACCTAAACGCTTCATTTATGACGGTAGTTAGCTAGTTTTAGCCACTAAAGATAAGCTAAAAGTAATTTTACATTTGATCAGCACTGTATTAATCATGATTTATGAATAATGAGAACAAAATCGACTTATTATATTAAATCGACATGTATATAATAGTTAGGGTGTCATGATTATTTCTTATCACCCCCAGTTAAGTTATATTTAAGAATGGTTTATTCTGCATGGGTTTCTAGTGTACTAAGAAAACCAATGGATGCCAAAGAATAGGTTAAAAGTTATGGCTAACTAGTATGGAGTATTATTCTTCTGAATGTAGCTTTGTGTTAAATTGGTAAAAATATATTTTTTAACTTACTTTGATAGCGTATTTTAAGATTATAGCATTCTAAAAAAATAATTAACAGAATTAACACGTTTTTATGTACTCCACTGATGACGTTTTATCTCTATTTGTACAGGAAGTTGGGAGATCTGAATGTGGATGAGTTCCTGTCGTCAGGATTTGATTTTGAGGAGGACGATGATTCTCAGGATGAGCAAGATGATTTTCAGGATGAAGATTCAACACAGCAGAATAAACAGAATAATAAACCTGCACCTCAGAAGTAAGCAAGCATGTAGTGTTTTTATTCACTGTTTATTCTGGTGGCACAATATGCATTTACATACTTTGTTAAATGCTACAAATGTTTGCTATCATGAGCACTGAACTTGATGAAATGTGTCTCAGGTCTGTCAAAAAGCAGGGCAAGGCATCTGAACACAAAGACCAGCTCTCAGCCCTCAGAAACCAAGATCCAGAGTTCTATAAGTT